>JBBPRX010000024.1:0-37638 GCA_038093195.1 Boletus fagicola
GCGCATCTAACGCCATGACAGGCTTAGCAGGCAGCCCAGCCGCCGCGGGAACCGTAATCTCCACCGGCTGATCAAAGCCTGGTGCATAACCGCTTATGCGATCACTCAAACGACGTGCCGTAGTAGCTTCGTCCCTCCGCGGAGGCGGTGGGGGCGCGAAAGAACCAGGAGGATATTGATAAGCATAAGGGTCCCAATAACCGCCAGCCATGTAAGGTGGTGGTGGGGGTACATATGCCGCAGGGTGACCACCATAAAACAGATTAGGACGTCCATATTCGGGGATGTAAACACTCGGGCCCTGAATACCATATGCCTGCGGAGGTGCTTGACTATTGCCTGTCATGGGAGGAGGGTGTGTGAAAGGCTGGATCCTGTGAGGGTCTAGTGCGAAATTGTTGAAATACGGGATCTGCCGGAGATCAATACACCCCTCTTATTCAGGAACCTCTTCTTACCTCATCGAGCTGCTTGACAAGCTCAGGGTGCTTGTTGGCAATGTGCTTCTCGACAAAGGAGGTGGCCTTGAACAGCTTTTGGCATGTTTTGCATCTAAAACGTCCTTCATCTTCCTGTTTGATGAACGGTTCGACTGCCTTCGAAAGTTCTCTTCCAAGATATGAACATGAATCGTTGTGAGGCCGAGATAGTGAATGCTTACTCGTCGTAACTCTTGCCTCCGTAGTCACGGGGATCCACGCCATCTCTATTGATAAGGAGCGCAATCTTTGTATCGAACCATTCCAGCCAACGCTCATCTGCAGAGGCTAGGCTATGAGTTACCAACATCAGAACATTGCGCGTGCATACCATTTCTCCTCCAGTCCCTGTTTTCAGCGGGCTTCGTTGTTGCGATTTCAGTCTCTTTTTCTTCCTCTTTTTCCCTCTTTTCCTTCTCAGCCTTCTCGGTTTCAGCTGCTTTGACCTCCTCAAGCAGTGACTTTGACAGGGGTTTCCTCACGTGCTTCAGGCACTTACGCTGTAATTCTTCTAGATGATCGGTAACAACAGCGCAGTAGTAGCAGGTGTGGTACGCTGCGCGCAGGTAGGCAATATATAAATCCAAAGAAATCACCGCCTGTGGCCACAACAGCTTGAGGAGTTTTCACGGTGTAGACATAAATTCTGCTCACCTTCTTCGCCTCCAACACCTTCTCATCAACGTCTTGCTCGCGCAACTCCCCCATAATTTTTTCAATTCGCCGCTCAACCGCCTCAGATCCAGCTTCTCTCGGCACTTGAATATCCTCATTGTCTGCCTGCACACCGACGTCCTCCGGCCTTGCATCGCCATCCGTTTCCATGCTGTCGCCACCAGTGGAAGACGCCGAAGATTTATAGAACGTGGCATATTCTTCTTCTAATATCGACGTCAAAATCTTCACATTCGCTAGGTCTTTTTCAATGCGGTCTGGCCTGCTTGCGACCTCGGGGACATAGCGAACACGGTTGACAAAGGGTTTCATATTATGCGACACGTGTAGTTTGAACCCTTCAATCTACAGCAACTCATAAATGAAGTATGCGGAAGAACTGGCTTCAAGGAACGCACCTTTTTATCCGTCAGCTCACTCATCACGGTGGTCATGTCGGCGTCGTCACGGAATTTGATCCAGCCCGCGCGGTAGAAGTTACGTTTCTGAAGGGGATCACCCAATGCTAGATACATGAATCCCGGAGTCTTGCTGCAAGCCTGCAAAACAAATAAAAAAATTACACAAATAGCAGTGCCACGTTGAACACACCTCCTCAAGCTTCAGTCGACCAATGTCCGGAGGAATAGTACGGATCATCACTTGATTGCCCTCGGGAGGAGCGGATATTTCTTCGCCACGATTGTTCCGCTTGTGTTCAGTAGCCGCTTTCCCATTCTCAACTCGGCTTGCATCATGTTCACCAGCTTCTTCCTCAGCATCCATAGTGAACTGCATGTCATCATCTGCGACGTTCTTGACTTCCTCGGTGGGAGCTACGTTCTCGCCCACATCACCAGAGGGTGCAGAGTCCTTGTGTTGTGCACTGGACTCGGACTCAGGCTCATTCAGGTCGGGGTCAAATTTGCCCAACTCCAAGTCCTGAACGAAGGTGTTCAAACGACCTTTCCATCCATCCTTTCTAACGCGACGACGGAGCGCTAAGAACTCCGGTGCTGGATCATACTTCTCCGCAAACCAAGGAGACTTCCTGTGATGGTCAAACATCGTTTGCAACTACAATACAAATACGAGAATTCAGTCAAATCCACCTCATAAGTCATCGTTGGGAGAAGTATCTGAACTGTGATTGATGGCTGGGACAAAGGAGGACGAACCTGAGTAGACATGAACTCCTTCTTGTATCTCTCCCAACGGGTACGAATACCATTGCGAGGCTTGGACCCATCGCCTGCTTCTTGCTCGGCGGCTTTGTCGGCATTGTCCTCCTCAGTCGCTTGTTGTGGGAAGTAATACCTGAACCATTCCGCATATTGTTTCAATGTAGCAGGGTGGTCCATAGTACGAGGATCAATCGGCGCTCGCCGCGATGGTGGGGGTGGCTGGGGTGGGTACGGAGCAGGGAACTGCGCACGAGGAGGCGATCTATAACTATATGCGCGGGAATGAGCATCTAGAAGAGAAAGTTGTTAAAACTTGGAGATAAATTGATTCTAACAAAATACCATAGTCATCACCATATCGAGGACGAGGGTCATAACGTTCCCGGTCGTAAGGTGACATGGAACGACGACGCTTGCGATCTGTAAGAGAATGAAGCAACGAAAAATTGCACACAAATTTGGGACACACTTTCATCGGGAGGAGGGCTACGGCTCCTCCCGCGTCTGGTATGGTCGTACGCGACACGATCCCTCTCATAGTCAGGCCAAGGTCTCTCTCTGTCGAAACCGTCCCATGCGCCACGGTGGTCTGGAGCGTAGGAGTCAGGATACGGAGGTCGGGGAGGAAAGGTACCCCTTGGAGAGCGAGAACGAGAGCGTCTCGGAGGTGGATAAGCAGAAGCAGACCAAGAAGACATGAGCGATATGTCAAGAAGAGTAAAGAGCTGAGAGAGGAATCAGAGACTTAGTCCATGGTTTGAGAACAAGAATGAGGACAAGAGGGAGAGGGAGAGGAGAGAGCGCTTGTAGGCATGATGAGGAGAATGAGACAGACCTCTTGTATCGCGACACTACTTTGTGTTGAGGCCGGGTCGAAGAACTCGACGCAGCGTTGGCGAACAATGTGCGCGCGACACAAGAAAACTGTCCCCGTAGACGCGGACATTTCCCCCCGATTTCATTCTCCGACTCAATCTGACATTAAAGCTTGTTTCGGCATTCCGGCACTGTCACTAGAATACATTGCCCAACATACTCTCCAGCCCAGCAGGGGAACCAGCCGTGTCGTCTACAGTCTTTTGCCGTTTCGTCTGTTTCCCTCTCTCGTTGTCGTTTGGTCGCTTGAGTTCAATTGGTCCCTGTCCCTTCTCCTTTCGTTTCTCGTTTCGCTTGTCAAGTATCTGTGCAAGCTCAACATTCCGGAGGTATTCCCGCTGCTCTGATTTCGACTGCGCGAGCTCAACCCGCAACTTGGCTGCGTGCACAGCTGCCTCGTGAGCTATGTCATGCGTTCAGTGACAGCACACACACTCAGAGTGTTTGTTTTCCTACCTATTTGCTCGGTCAACATGTTCCACTTGAACTTGGGAAGATATTTCATCGTCCATACATCGTCTCGCCATCGTGTCCCTTTCTTTCCCCCGATTGGTTGAGCGTTAAGCATCCCCGCGACGGACCTGGCGACTCGCTTATCCTTGAATTCTATCCAGCCTTCGACGAAGTGGGGCTTCTTTGTGGTAGTGTATTTCCGTCTCAAGTATGCAGTCTTTGCATCTAGCCGAAGCCTTTAGCAAACATCACGAACAAGATTTCAGCTATCCCACCTTCCTGCTGTAGATACACCCTCCCGACTTCTCCATATTGAGATAAAAGGTGACGGACCTTGGCAGGCTGCATGCCAGGCGGTATGCGTGAAATGTATATGACCCCAGAACGCGCTTGAGCCGTATTGAAGGCCGCAAGAGCCTCGGGGGTGAGCGGCTTGACCGTTTTTTTGGAAAGAACTGGGCCTGCATACCCTTCGCTATTCGTCAGATCATCAATCTCCCCCGCATAGTCGTCCTCCTGGATCGCATCCGAGTGGGGGGAGCTACCATTAGCACTTTTCTGGTCGTCATCTGTATCGGGCTTGATTGATGGAAAAGGCGGTGGTGGAATTGATGCCTCTCTGGTATGAGAGCCCTCAGCCCGACCTTCAGACTGGTGTAGCCGAGACCTCTTCTTCACCATACTGTCCAGGAGCGTCGGAGTAGTACAAGCTCAGCACTCAAATGTTCTGAACACTAATTTGGGAACTGCCCCTGTCTGTCGCTACTCATTTTTGATGTACAGAACCTCCGAGAAATGTACCTTTGGCGAGGATTACAGGACCCCCAGTTCTTGTAAAATATATAGAGTCGAGTTCTGTCATGATCGCTACGTCGTTATACTTCTCGCTTGCTACTCTGCGATAATTTGAATATGATCGCCTGGGATCGATGCCTCCAAATCGATCAAACCAGAGGCTTGGTCGTCTCTAGGGACGGAGCCATGACACAGCGCGCCTTATCCTATAGCATTGAAGTCTCTCAGGACGTCTCTCAGAACCGTCAAATTTCAATGCTTGTGCAATCTGACTTGGGAATCCGAGATACCTTCGACAACTAGCGTTAGTTTGGGATTCTGTAGGCTGAGCGTGGCATTCGACTGGCAAGCACGTTTTGTCCTCTGAGATCCCATCTTCAGACTTGCGTTCGTCCTGACGACACGCCAGGTCGGAATGCACACAACGTGCTGCGTCTACACACTGGTGTTATATCCTTTTTGTTTGTAATCAGGGGGACGAATAACCGATGTTCAAAGCTTTGGGGAAGTGGTGTTTGATAATCTGTCACACTGCTAATACATACTAAATGGACAACACATAGACGCATTGAATAAGGGGGAACCTCGCTGAGTGGGACAATGTCAACAGATGGTCAAGCTTGACAGAATGTTAACATACACACAAGAACTAGTCTTTCGCGTTCAGGAAAGCATCAAGTTCATCGTCCAGTTCTTTCTGGGTCTTCTGCGGCCGAGGGTTCCTTCGCCCTCTACCCTGACCCCGTCGGGAGTCACCTTGCTCATCTCCATCATGCAATCGACGAGGATCAAAAACTCTGGATGTCAAAGAGTCGCGTGGTGCGGAAGAGATACGATGTTTCAGATCGACACTAGAACCTGGCGAAGAGGTATGCTCGACCAGCGGCCCACTCTCGGACGAATGATTGGCGTGTATTTTCGTCGGTGGTGGAGAATATGATGTACGCCTCTTGTTTCCGAGAAAGGCGTCCAGGTCGTCATCGAGCTTCGACGCGTCCAACAGTGACCGTTCGTCTCGCCTCCTTTTCTGTGGTGCATCGCCATCTTTCCCTGCATCTGTGCCGTATTTTTTGTAGAATTCGCTCTCTTTCTTCGCACCCTTTTTCTTCACATCATCATTCTTCGCCCACCTCATCTTTATGGTACCCCTTAGCCCTTCTCCCTGCCCAAGACTTTTACTGATTCTGTCTTCCGGAAGCCAAAGGGTGACAGGGATAGACTTTGCCGTTACAAAGTCAGCTTCGTCCATGTCTTCCGCAGCAGTTTTTCGAAGAAAGCGATGTGCGGCGCGTGCCAGAGTTTTTGATTCGAATACCAACACGCAGCTGTTATCATTCACCCATTCCAGGCCAATCGGCCGTGCGTCAAAGTGTGTGACATACGCGAATATGCGTGCTGTCGGAAGATGGGAGATAGGTGCACCGGTGAGGAAGAGAGCATTAGCTCTTAGCACAGAGTCTGACGCACCAGTATTCAGAATTGAAATGATTTATTTATCAGAGAACATACCTTCATCCATATCCACGTCTTCATCCTCCTCGATGTCGGGACGTTTCCGCTTCGTGGGGAGAAGTCTGCAGCATCAGGCTGCTGCTCTCCTAGTGAATATTGACGTACAACTCAGCGCACCTTCATTATTCTTGTTTGTGTAGAATCTGAGAGCAGGTATACCTTGGCACTACCAATGCGATCTAGCAACGCTGCTGGTCGTGCATCCTCGTTTGAGATGGCGACTTGCGCCTCCGAGACTTCTTCACTAGAGAGTACAGTGTCGTTTGAGGTTGATACAGTTTCCTCGAGCGAATCACCTGCTAGAAGATTGTCCATGGTGCTTCCAAGGAAGAGTCATGACTGGTCTCGAACAGATAAATGTGACTGGACACGTGACCTCTTGTGAGCAACACAAACGACGATGATTCGTCCACGGTTTTCAATCTTTCATTAATCTTGTTTCCCACTCGTCCAAGGTCTGCCTAAAGGCGGCTAACGTGACTCGGACATGGCGGCCAAAACTGGGGAACCAGCTAAGAGTTCGTCCAAGAAGCACCGCAAAGACAAACGTGAGCCTCTCCATATCTCTCGTGTGTCTTTCTGATTCTAGTTGAATCAGCATGGGACACCGATGACATTGAACAGTGAGCAGTTTGTCGTCCAAGTTTCATATATTATGATAAACTGACGGTCATTCAGTGTGAGCGTGGCTCCAATGGCTCGGTGCGAGCCGTGACGCTGACACCACATAAGTGGAAGATCGAACCCTTCTTACCAGCGGATAATAAAGGGGGGGTGTTCACCGAAGAATCCTCATTCGCAACTCTCTTTCCAAAGTACAGAGAAAAGTATTTGAGGGAAGTGTGGAGTGCAGTCACCCGAACTCTAGATCCTCATGTGAGTCCCTGAGGCTGTCTAGACTATGTTTAACTGCACAGAACATAGGGTGTTGCATGCACGCTTGATCTGGTGCACGGGTCCATGTCCGTACTTACGACGCGTAAAACTTACGACCCATATATCGTGCTGAAAGCTCGCGACATGATTAAGCTCCTCGCTCGAGGTGTTGCACTCACCCAAGCGGCAAAAGTCCTCCAAGATGATATCGCATGTGATATCATTAAAATCGGAAATCTTGTACGGAACAAAGAGCGCTTTGTCAAAAGGAGGCAGCGCATCATCGGTCCTGACGGCAGCACTCTTAAGGTGACTTTGATGTCGCCACATCCTGCAAATACTCACAAAGAAAGGATTAGGCAATCGAGCTCTTGACGCAGTGCTATGTTTTAGTTCAAGGTAACACGGTTAGCGTTATGGGCCCACACAAATCATTGAAGGAGGTGCGACGCATCGTTTTGGATTGCATGAAGAACGTACACCCGATATACCAAATAAAAGTTGGTTCATTTCTGTCATGATCTTGACTTTTGTTGAGAGCTCCTGTAGGAACTCATGATTCGACGAGAATTGGCCAAAGATCCCAAACTTGCAAACGAGACATGGGACCGTTTCCTCCCTCAGTTCCGGAAGCGCCACCTCAAGACGTCTGAGAAGACTATGCGGAAAAACGAAAAGCTCGCGACAAAGGAGGCGGCTCGCAAAGAAGCTGGGCTTGAGCCCGCACCCGCCAAGAAAGAAAAATATGCGAAGAAAGTTTACACCCCCTTCCCACCACCTCAGCAGCCTCGCAAGGTATTGGGGTGTTGTTGATTATGGCTACCTTCTCAACTCTTTTATTCCCTAGGTTGATCTTCAACTCGAGTCGGGAGAATACTTCCTTAAGCCTCATCAAAAACAAGCACGAGAAGAGGAACAACGAAAACAAAAGGTATCTGCACAATGCTCGATTTCATTCTGTCATTAGTGACATGTCATATAGCAAGCGGAGGCGACGTCCAAGCGCCGTGCTGAACGTGCTGAGGCGTTCGTTGCACCGACGGAAGAAGTAGCACCCACGGTAGAGGAAAAGCGGAAAAAACGTAGACATGCAGAGACAGGTGACGGTACTGATGTGGACAAACCGAAGAAGAAAACAAAAGCCAGGGTTCGCTTTGCCGAAGATTCCTGACATGATTTGTGGTGGGACGGTGGATTGATTGTTGTCTGTACTCGCTGTAATCAATGACTCGGTTGGGATTTTTCAACGAATTTCACCGGACTCCACTGGAGTTCCACCGTTGCTTACTTCAGCACAAGGAAACCGGCAAGGTGCCCAAGCGGAGGCCATTTATGATGGCTGGCCGTTGGATGCATAACCGCACGTGTCTTGTTATCGACCCTCTACCATGGCCTCAGCAGATGCCCAATGGATGCCCGTCACTGGACGTCACAAAGTAGGCATTGGCACCTCACTTGGACGAGCTCTCAAGGCACGAAAGGGGATCGCCCCCCCGAAGCGCGCCAGTAACTTCCCAGATCGCGACTTTTATTCCTTCCGTTGTACGTCAGGTTCTCGGATACCTACACTACTGACATACCAAGCAACTCGTCGCTTCAGACAATTTCAAGCCGGAATCAATCGATCCAGATAAACCTGGTTCTATCGAGGTGAAGCGCACCAAGGAGTCGACGAGTATCACGGTAGAACGACCAAGCTCACAGGTACGTGCGTGTCTCCATATTGAATGGTCACCGACGACGTCCCACAGGCAAAGGAAAGTCACCTCTTTAAAGGGACAGAACAGCCGGTTAGAGAATATGACTGTGTGTTGATTTATGACGAAGACCTGGGTGTGAGTGTGCCGGTTCATTCGGTCGGCCTTTCAGCTTATGTGCATGTCTCTGCAGACATTCACCCTTGAGAAGATGGACTCGTTTATGAATTTTAGTTATGATCGAAAAGTTCAGACATCATCCTCTACAATCCAGCGAGACACAGCTTCTCGTGAGTATTCATCTCCCTCACGGACTTCCTTGACACACTGATTGTTGGCTGTCTAGCAATGCCAATCACACCCAAGCCTGCCGATGACGACATAGACCTAGCGAAGGAACTAGAAAGAGATTTAGTCGGGCTTGAGGACGCTGAGGGTGAACCAGAAGATGACTTTGAAGAAGTCATTGCAACAGTCACCTCGGAACAAAAGAGTCGAAGATTCGAAGAGGAAGAGGAAGAAGAGGAAGAATTGATCCTTGCTGCTAGTAAAGCGCCGCTGCCACCGCCGCCTAAATCCAAACCTCCGCGCAGCATTCCCCCCAGCCAGCAGGAGCCGATATCCAGACCTAAACTTAAGTCGAAGGACCTTTCAAGAGCAAAGGGTGATGCCGAACCCGAGGATATCATTGATTCTGAACTGGAGGAAGTCCTCGCCTTCGGAGTTCCCACTCGTACAACAAAACGCCGAAAACTCTCGCCGGTGGTCCACAAACCCCCGCCTGCCACCCAACTAGCACTCCCAAATGCTTCTACTTCCGTTGTCTTGCCATCCTCACGACCTCCACCTAAGGAGGATTCAGATTCAGAAGAAGATGACTGGGACCCAGTTGTTGGTGGTGACCCCCATGCGGAAAATGATGCTGAGGAGATTGACCTCGACGCATTTGAACAAGAGATGGAACAACAATTGGAGGGGTTGGATGAAGATATACTGGTAGTCGCGATGTCATCGGAACCGGTCTCGGCTTCTCGACGACCGATGTCGCTGAACCAATTTGCCGGTGGACAGTTGAGTCAGGACGAAGACAGCACCTCCTCAAGTGATGACAGCGACGAGGATTGAACCATATCCGTTACAATGCTGTTGCCATACCGGCGTTGTTCCATTAATTTCTAGATATCGAAGACTACGACACTGTATCCCAGTACAAGCTTCTTCTAAAGGAAGGGGAAATTAATCAACTATCCAAAGTAGACAGGAGAGCACTAGCTTGTGCAGGGGATATTGTAGCCGTAAAAGCACCCAATGGGATATTCGAAGTCGTCGGCACCGCAGAAGTACGCGAAGGCACTGCAACCCGTAGCATTCGCGGGCACCATGCAATCGTTCATTGGCTGGTAAAGGGACGCATTCGACCCACCTGTGACAACTTTACGGCATGATTTGATTAGCTAACATAGTGAAGAGGGAGGTACCGAGATTTGCTGAGGTGGTCCCCTTCGGAGCGGGGGAACTGTAATTAAGCATCGTTCCAGCCCGCAAGGGACCGCTGTTCGTAACGGTCAGAGGGAGAAGGCGATTTGCTAAATGTGCGGTATGTAAGTCAGCAGCGCGGTATGCAAGAGACCCAGACGGTGTAGCAGAAAAGCCTAATTCAATACATCCAGAAATGAATGTATCTGCGATTGCAAGGAAATCTGCCGGGCACCAATGACTGAGGGATGCTTGTTGTGTTGGACAGAAGGTCGAAAATACTCTGGCAAGCATCGACCGTCAAGATACTACCTGCAGCCGGGACCACCGTCAGCTCGGCTAAGGAAGTTAATATACCCGGGTAAGCGCCAACACCGACGTTCTCAACTACTCGTGCGGTAGAAACCATCGTGCTGATGTTTGTGGGGACGGAAGAAACATCGAACGTGCAGATAGAGAAAACTTGGCCACCGAGAGCATGGATAGTGGACTGAAAAGGGATAGCTTTAAACCTGACTAGTGGACTTCCCGGGCAAACAAGGCCTATGTGTAGTCCAAGAGTTGTAACAGAGCGAAATGGCGGGCGGGCTCACCACAAGATGTATTACTGTCCACGAGACAGTATGAGAAACGGGGGAGGGAAAAAGACAACACTCACATTCAGTAGCTTTGTCTTTGAGCTCTGAACGGATTGGATCGACTGTCCTATTTAGCCATCGTGCCGAGACTTTGTCGTTACAGAGATTTCCACCTTACTTGCATTCTTTGTTTCCCGCTGTGGGAAAACCCTCCCTGCGACTTGGAGGCGATCCGGGGCATCGCACTCATGACAACTCCGCGCAGATTCTACAGGAACTCGACCCGTGGTTAGTTGACTACCGTTACCCATCACTGTGTCTGTAAGTGGGCATGATGAACGGGAGAAAGACACAGCGATAACCCTTTCGGATGCTTAATGCAGAACTCGCAGGCACTCCTCTTGGTCGAGATAGAAAGCATACAATTATTGGCTCAACAATTGCACTTGGGAATATTATCACAGACAGGTTAGATGTCCTCGTGGGCCAACCATCTAGATACTAATGCCAATACTTCCTCAGGCTTGTCATGAGGGACGTGAGTCATGGGTCAGATACTAGTGAACAAATGACGCGGGGTTGAAGGTACTCATCATATGACCAGCTCCGTACACGCTAGCAAACGTCAACTTGCCGCTGGTTTTCGTTTCTCCGGCAGCATTCTCATTAACTAGCCAAGACCTCCAGGCTTGTTTCTTGTACGCTTCGTTGCCAGTCCAGTCAAGTTTATCGACCCAAAGCTTGTTAGCCACCCAGTTACACTGCCAGTCGTATGTTCCAGCATAGATCAGAACTCGGATGCCACGCTCGAGAAGAGCTGCGACATAATCTTGAGTGTGATGCGACCACTTATCCAAATGCGAAACGAAGTTGCGGTTAACTTCGTCGGAGCACAAGGTGAAATTTCCGGGGCTTTCAGCACCTAGTAAGGCACGCGTGCTAGGGTAATTGAGGAATTCTTCAATAGTACCATCTTCGGGGTAGCAAAGATCCTGTGTTTCGCAAACCTAGTGCAAGTTCAACAACGCGAATGCACGAGTATAATATAGAGATACGGAACCATAGACACGTCGTAGACATTTCGTCCTGAACGGATTTTCAGTTGTTGCAAGCTCGCCACGGGGCAAGACTCACCACTGTCCCAGTAGGGTCTTCTAATATGCTCGTCACAGAAGTTGACCGTAGATTCACAACCCATGTGGTCAAATTGGTCGATACAATATTTACGCATCGCTGCCTGACACCTTGACAGCTACGAAAGGCGGGCACTTGAGTGATAACAGGATCAGAGAAGAGATTCACTTACCGCGGCCTTGATTTGGACACAGTTGCTGATACTTTGGAAGGGGACATCTAAAGCAGATGTACCACATTGGATATCGTACATGCCCTCGTACAGCCTTCAGATTCTCGAGTTCAACAGCGGCACGTGAGGACAAGGATCAGATAGTTACGTCGAAACATCTGTGATACCGTTGCCGATAAGGACACTTTGGAGATTGATAACAGCACGTCCTTCGGCCTTGGCGATGGTATTCTGATCATATATCTCGCTAGCAAACACGGGAAGGTACCGACCCTGACACAGACAGTCAAGTTTGGCCGTGTACAACATAGCTGTGAACGAATCTATTCACCGCATACGATTCCCCGGACAGATGAAAACGCCTTCCAGCGAATTGCTTGAAAGTTTCGAAGAATATGGTTAGAAACGCGTAGACATTGCGAGCGGCTTCTTCGGTTGTCTCAACAGTCTCACCAAACTCGGCGTAAGAGTACCCAACCCCAACACTATGAGGATCGTGAAAGCTGTTTTCTCGATTATCACACAAGCAGATAGACTCACGGCTGATCAAGGAAAAAGATATTGGCCTCGTTATTCCACGAGTAAGGGTTCCAGGTTGTGCCATTAGTGGAAGTTCCCGTGATGTCAATGCGACAAGGACCTGACCGTACGCGCATAACAGGGGTGTCCTTTTATCGAATGAAGCAAGGGTCCATACCTAGCTCGAACAGCAGACCGAGGGAGGAGGTACATCCCGGTCCTGAAGCATGTTAACTCATGAGTCACGGTCCGAGTCTACAGATGAGAAATGGGGAGTCTGACCTCCGTTGATCCACATCATGACATCGTCTATAAGCAATGTGCGTTAGCCGTTCATGTGTACGTTAGACGCTAGATCTACCCTGAACTGGATCCCTCCTGCTCTCAAAGAAGTAGAAGAACAAGTGTTTGGCACCCTGGTCAACGTCCAAGTAGCCAGTATAAACACTGATTACAATGAGTGTCGAGAAAGGACACGTGATTGATATAGACTGACGATACAGTCGGGTCGCAAAAGGTTGACTTTTTGATACGAACAGCGTGCTGGGGGAAGCGGGGATGGGAAAGGGCTGTGAAAGACTCTTCGGACGCGATGGCAGCGAGGCTCATCGGCATCGCCGGGTTGGAAGAGGGCTCGCTGGCAACATTGTCCACGATGAGGTGGCTCTGGGACGACGCCTGAGCGACTGCTCCGAGGAAAGCGAACGGTAACAAGATCTTGCTAGTGAAGAGCATATCTTGCTTGGCTTTGATCGAGGTCAAACGCTTATACCGTTCTGGATTGCCATTCGCGGATCAAGTTACCACGCTCGAAAAAACGCAAGTCCCCAACATCAGACAGGAATTCATTGCCACATCACCTCGTTCTCGAGGACTCATATCTCAAAATGCTGGTTCTGTACGAGACGGCTATGGGTTACTGCCTCTTCAAGCTGACCGACTCAGCAAAACTCGATTCGGCCGATCTATACAAGGAGTTCGAGACACCAGAGAAAGCAAACAAACTGTGCGTTGATCTCATGTCTCTTCTGTCTAGCAACTGACGTGTCGAGTCTGGCTTCAAAGGCTTAAGTTGAAGGCTCTGCATCGCTTTACTTCCACGGCGACTGCAGTCGAAGATCTGACAGCCGTCCAGGACGGGAAATTGGGGAAAGGTCTGAAGAAGTTCTTGTCAGAGGAAGTGGTGGACAAAGGCAAGGGAAAGGAATCTTTGGTCGTGATAGATCCCCACTTAGGTGTGTGGAACAGCCATTTTTCGCTTTGTGTGCTCACATACCTGCCAGCCCACTCTATATCGAAGAAGTTGGGCATCAAGGTCTCCGCATTATCATCTGATGACCAAAGCGACCTATGGAGAGGAATTCGCGCCCAATTGGCAGCCTTGATGGATGGTCTTGACCCCAAGGACCTTGCTACCATGAGCTTAGGTTTAAGTCACTCATTATCCCGGTAAGTCTGACCATGATGGCGGACATCATGTTATTCATGCAAGTCTCAGCTTCAAGCTAAAATTCTCTCCGAACAAAGTCGACACCATGATAGTACAAGCTATTGCCCTCCTCGACGACCTGGACAAGGAAATAAATATTTACGCCATGCGCGTCAAAGTGGGTAGACTGCATACTGAAGCCTGACTTATCATTGACACCTCGAAGGAATGGTACGGGTGGCATTTCCCCGAAATGGCTAAAATAATCTCGGACAACCTTGCATATGCAAAAGTCATCCGAGCCATGGGCTTCCGTACAAATGCAGTAACAACGTCATTCGAAACCATCTTGCCGGAGGACCTAGAGGTGGTTCTCAAAGCTGCTGCCGAAATTTCAATGGGTACAGAGATTTCAGACAGCGACATATCGCACATACATGCTCTGTGTGACCAGGTGATTTCCATTTCTGCGTACCGTGCCCAACTTGCAGAATATCTGCGCAATCGCATGAATGCTGTGGCTCCGAATCTTACGGCTCTCGTTGGCGACCTTGTCGGTGCAAGGCTGATATCACACGCCGGGAGCCTGTTGAGCCTGGCAAAGCATCCAGCATCCACAGTTCAAATTCTTGGTGCTGAGAAAGCACTCTTTCGCGCACTGAAAACAAAACATGATACCCCAAAATACGGGCTTATTTACCATGTACGTGGTTCTTGTTTTTTTGCTCTTGCTCCCGACTAATTACAGAGTGCAAGGCGTCGTTGATCGGCCAAGCTCCTCCAAAGCTCAAGGGAAAGGTGAGCCTAAGACTTTGATTTACTCCAACATATGAACGTATTTCGTAGATGGCGCGTATGGTTGCGACAAAAGCTGCACTCTCGATCCGCGTCGATGCTCTCACTGACGCCGACGGCAAGTCGGAGGATCAAGCCCCTTCCGTTGGCCTCGAGAATCGTGCAAAATTGGAGTCCCGACTGCGCGCACTGGAGCACCAAAGCGACCTGTCTGGTGCTCGACGATATGCGGATGATGGCAGGAAGCAACAAAAGTTCACGATGAAAGGGGACACGAAGACGTATAACACAGCTGCGGATGCTGTTGACCTTGTTTCTACACAACGGGAGCCACTAGAGACGGCTATTCAAGCAGTCCTGGACGTGAAGGCTGAGAAGAAGAAGGCGAAAGAAGAGCGGAGAGCGAAGCGGAGGGCCGAGAAGGAAAGGGCAACTGAGTCGGACGCTGACAAGATGGACGTTGACGATGAGTTAAAAGACAATAAGAAGGAGAAAAAACGGAAACGGCGAGAAAGTGAGGGCGTTAATCAACCAGATGTTGATGAAACCAAGGTGAGCCTTTGTCGGCTATCTCTGTATTTACTCGCTGAGTTTTGGCGCAGGATGACAGCGAGACGGAAGCCGAGCGGAAGGCAAGGAAGGAGAGAAAGAAAGCACTGAAGGCCGAAAAGTCCCAAGCAACCGCCACCAACGGAGACTCCCCCAAGAAAAAGAAGAAGAAAAGTGATGCATAGTTTTGGGCACCTCCGACGACTTGGTTGAGGTACTTCCGTGTTGAATACGCATGACATATCACTCGAGAATGCACATCTCTGCAAAGGCTCTTGTGCCTCCAATTTACTGTTCCGTCAGTTGTGTATGTTGGGATATGTACACACGAAAGTCACTGGGACCATTCAATCTCATCGACATCATGGCTCTGCAGCTTGGGCTGCGATTGGAGGACGGTTGTGTAGTAAAAAATGAAAATTATGTAAAGGGTCCCTGCCGGACTTCTCTGCAATACTCAGTCGGCTAAGTCTGTACCATGTTCGCTTCCAGGTCTTCAAACTGAGTACAACGTCCTTGACCACGCCTTTTGGACCATGTCCTCAAACAGCTCACGTCCAATCATCATTGTCACAGGTGCCAACTCGTACGGGAATCTATCCATGTGCCTGTGGAGTCTCAGCCACTCACCGATTGCAGTGGTGTCGGATTTGGCATTTGCCACCGACTTATTTTCCAGTTGTCAACCGGAAGTCGAGAACCAGTGTCAAATGAATTGGAACTGAAATGCGACGGCCTCACACTCATATTGGCCTGCAGGAGCAAGCAGCGTGCGGAAGCTGCCCGAGCTAAACTCCACGACATTGCAGACGAACAAGTTCGCCGTGCCAAGCGCTCGCCCGACTACGATGGTCGGGCCGAGATATTTCAGAAGAACTTGCACATAGCGATACACATCGTTGACTTGTCCGACGTTCAGAGTGTATTTCACTTTGCAGACGAAATCGCTCAACAGTAAGCTCCTTCATGTACATCTAGAGACACCTCCGCCAAGCTAACCCATCGTAGGTATCCATACGTGTCGCGCCTCATCTGCAACGCAGGAGTAGCCTGCTTTACGAGGATAGTCTGGCCACGTGCGTTTCACCAACTTATAACGGACTGGATCTCGGCGGTCACTGCACCGAGGTACTTCCTTCAGCGCGTTGGAGACGTGAGCCAAGATGGGCTGGGCTGGGTATGGCAGTGTAACTTGTTTGGACACTATGTTTTGGTGCGTGCTCCAGCAATCGTGATTATGTGACATTAATTTCCTGTCTAGTTCCGAGCCTTGGAACCAATGTTGGCCAAGCACATGGCAGCTCGAGTAGTATGGATCTCATCACACGAAGCCAGTTCCGAATTCTATGACCCGAAAGATTGGCAATTGGTAAAGTCGGAACATTCGTACGAGTGTTCGAAATACCAGATGAACATGATATCCGTACACTTGGATCGAGTGGCGATTCGTGGCCAGCTAGATGGCACACCAGCTGTGAGACATCTCGCAGCGTATCCCGGAGTAGCTGGCACAAGTATAGCTACTGCCCTCCTTGGAACATTTAAGACGCTATGTATGTTCGCGTCGTTCTACATCGTGAGCAGTGTCGAGCATCCAGCGGTACATTTGCTGAATGGACATCTCGCCAGGCAAGACTCTTGGGATCTACCAACCATCCCATTGACATTTTCAAGGCGGCCATATCTGCAGTCCATTTGTCGCTTGTTCATGTTGCATGCCTACCCAATGTTAGTGGGATAGCGGGCTCCACGGATCCAAAGGAACCTGTCGAAGTGGGTACTGTCTACACTTCAAAGGCAGATCGGTGGGGTCGTGAGTATATCGGGACGGTTAAACTCGTGCAGTCTCAAGAAGAGGAAGCCCAAACAAAAGAGTTGGTGGAAAACTGCGATCGCCTTCTGAAAACTATCTGTGACGTCCAAGGAAGAACATCACCATCTGGCTAGAGCAGAAGGCCACCCAGTATAGTACATACCATAGAACACCTGCATTCCTCCCGGCTCCCCTAGAGTAGCAGATTACATGGATCTGATATTGAGTCGAGCTGCCTTGGGAGATACCACGAAAAAAAAAACTTACTCCGTGAGGGGGAACCGTGCTGACATGTTATTGGTCTGTCTTTGGCGATTCAACAGAAACGGCAAGGTGCGCTGATCGAAACTGAGGGATGGTTCGTAAATTATCCGGCGCAGGACCCAATGCATCCAGCTTTTTCCTGGCTCTGTCGGTCTGAAATGTATTGGAACTGATAGTATCCACGATACGGCGAGGTTGGACTTACTGTCACCGAATTCGCCATACCTCGCTCCAAACCCTCCAGGAGTGTACACGCCTTACATAACTCGTTGCTGGACATATAGCCGCAGCGTTTGCATGTTTCTGAAAAACTGTCAACTGCCTCGAATCAATCACGCAGCACCCAGTCTCACGTTGTGGCTTCTGTGTCGCCTTCACGTCCTCCCTCACTTCAAACGCTTCACCAGAGTGGATTATATCGATGATTGCACTGGGGCGAGCAACCTCCAAGTCCTTGAGGAACGTTCGGGCATGTCCGCGATATGCATCCGGGGAGTAGATGCATTCTGTTGAAAAATAATCGAGTTTCTTGAAGTACGCATACCTACCTGGAATGAGACGACCGTATACCCCGTAATTAATAGAGGGCATACATGACAATCTCCTTCTCGTACGCATACTTGAAGGGCTTTGATCTCTTGATGCTATCCTCTCCTTGCGTGCAAATCAACGTGCATCGTCCGAGACGAGCTATATCACCGCGCATTACTGCAGCACCCCTTGAGCTGTGAAGGTTCCAGGGTAAACAGTACATACCATTCATCAGTACTGTTTCTGCAATGTCGTCTGCATTATGGCCAGTGACGATGTGGTCGACGTTCAGGGAAGAGGCACCTCTGTCGAGGGCTTGTCGTCGGAATACACCACAGAATGTACAATTGTTCTTCTTGCCTATCTCAGAGACGATCGCATCCATTGTCCAGCCGTAGAGCTCTTCGTAGGTGAGAATTTTGAGGGGCAAGTCGTATTGCTGCTGGTTTCGTTTCACTGTCTGTTTCGAGTGATGTCGGTGTCATCAAGGACGACATAGAGCATACACACCTCCAAAGAATCATCCCTATAGCCTGTTATTCCTTCGTCTATTGAGAGTAAATACAGATCCAGGCCGTAGTTATATCGGTCGTTCAACGTCTTCATGACATATGCAAGCACCGTGGAGTCTGGTGTTCGGACATGAGTAATATTTTGATTCTACGCAAGCCTAGAAAGCACACACCCTTCCCTCCAGATGCACCGATGGCGACTTTGTCACCTGGCTTGAATAACTTGGCTTCAGTGATCGTGTGGTGAACTTCTGTTTCAAAGACAAAGAAGAAACATTCTTTGCATATCTGCTGACCAGTCTTCGGCCTCTTCAATATGGCTTTAGCTTGCTGGCATAAAGCGCAAGACGAAGGGGCCATGAAAGACTATCGGGGACAAACAGTGTCGGATTAGATGACAATCAAGGTTTTCGGGGTCGGGGTCACAGTAACTAGGTGTTGCCTGTTTCGGTGAAAGTGACTATGTAACTTCTTGCCTCTACTGAACACCTCCAGGACCTGTATCAAGGATGCCCAGAGAGATTCGAAAACGCGGAAAGAAACATAAAAAATCGCAACATGAGGTCTTGCCCGAGGGCCAGGCGCAACAACGAGAAGATCACCACCCCAATAATTCTAGTGAGCCGGCCTGGATAGTGTCTGCTCGCGAAACAGAGGAAGCACACCCAGAAGCACCCTTCGGATATGTTGACCCTGACATTAAGGCGTACTTCCGCACCGTCGATGAACAGATCCAATCCTGGCAAGAAGACGGGACCCATCCAGTGGATGAAGATGGTGACCTTGATCCCAACGAAGGTGCGTGTATCCGTCTGAACATCCACACCCAATACTTACTAGTTTCGTGGCGTGTCCTAAAGCAAAACGTATATTCTTTGTTGCAGCTCTTGGTGAGATGTCAGGGAAAGAGAAACAGCTTGCTACAGATCCAGATTGTTCTGTTATACTGGAGAGAATGGCATATTCAATGGATGACTTTGTGCTGCGAGTCTTGATGGATAGACTAACTGGCTCGTGGGTGCTAGTCTTGATCTGTCTTCACGATACATGCTGACCAGCTGGAGATAGTTTTGAGGCGCTCTTCAAGCACAGATTTGCCTCGCATGTTTGCCAAACGTTATTATCGGTTGCCACTGATACGATCTCTAGAGAGGTATGAGGCTTGTCTTTATCATCCACCAGACCGACCATAATGAAGTTCATTCACAGGTCAAAGATATCTTTCCAGTTGTTCCCGCTTTGGAGGACAACGGTGAGTTGAGGACACTCACCCAATTTGTGCTAGACACATGTGAAGTGCATGGTCTGCTTCATCTGCGCTCTCAATGTCTGACTTCCCTCTACAGGAAGTGGGCCCGAGCTTCAACTCACTCATCATGGATCCATTTGCATCGCATGTGTTACGTTCTTTGCTTCTTTTGCTATGTCCGACTGTACTCCCAGAGGACTCAGCTCGGAAGTCTGTGCGATCTAAGAAGAGTATGTCATGGAAAGCAAAACAGGGCCACATGAAATCTGTCTTTTCTAGTGACAAAGGCAAGGAGACCCTTGCCTTTAGTGGTTCCGTACCTGGCTCGTTTCGTGACGCTGCCAGCCAGTTTTTGCGAATCTTAAGAGATGGACTCGATGCAAATGAAGTTAGGGCATTAGCTGCCAATAAAGTAGCCAGCCCGGTATTACAGGTGAGCTTTCTTCGCTTATTCTCGGCTTCTTGATTCAAATTATACGTCAATTTAGCTTGTCCTGGAGATAGAGGCAGACCATGGCACTGCATCGTCTCCTGACTCCCTCATGGATCGAGTTCTGGTTGGAATGATCACGGCATACCGTATGCGATTGCTTTCACCTTCGCTTGCTCTTATGGATGACACATATTGACTGTAGATGAGGATTCCACCACCTCGATTGAACCATCTGACTACCTTGTCACGCTGCTGAGGGATCCTACCTCCTCGCACTTATTGGAAACATTAGTATCGCGATGTCCCGAACAAGTCTTCAATATACTTTGGTCGACATATTTCGAGGGCAAGCTTGCGCGGCTAGCACTCCACCCAGTCGCGAATTTCGTTGTCGCTAAAGCCATTGAGCGCCAAGACAGCAAACAACTCGGCGGTACCCTCGAAGAGCTCAAATCATCGTGGAGCAAGCTAATTAGCAAGTCTAGTTTTAAGAGAATGAACATTTTCGCTTATAGATAACCCACAGAGTCTTCCAGGACGGGAGTTCTGCGCGCCTTGATAGATAGGTCCCGTTCTCTCGGAACCCATCAAAAAGATGTTTGTGAGGTCAGCATTTCGTTGCTCTGGTAGACTTGGGGAATCAACTCCAGTTAGGCTGTCTTCGTTGCCGTCGAGATTTCAAGTCCAAACAACAGGAACAATCTTGTTCCATGTCTGCTCCTCTTGAAATCGCTAGAGGTCTGTTTAATTGATGCTCTTCGCTGCATGTTCTTATTGATTCTGAAGGAGTACCAAGCAATTCCTGCGTCAGAGTCCCTACCAGATATGAACCACAAGAAACACGTTCGTAAGGGTCGAGCTGACAACCCAAAAGAACCCAAAATCCAGGGGGCTCTCATCCTGCAATCTCTACTGAGACTCGAGGAGCCTCATTGCTCAATAGTAGTTGATAGGTTTGTACCCTCGAATACCTTGGATCTACCGGCGCTTATCCTCTGTTGACAGCATTAGCTCACTCTCCGTAGAAGACCTCATACGCATAGCTCATAACGCAATGAGTTCCCGTGTCCTCGACGTCCTCTTCGAGTCACCGACCGTGTCGTTTAAAGCCAAACGACGATTTGTCATGTCTTTGATCGGTCACTATCATTCTCTTGTTGATGACCGAATAGGAAGCCGAATCGGTGATCGCTGTTGGGCTTTCGCAGATCCTTATCTGAGAGTATGTCCAGAGTGTTCCGTGTGATGTCAATCTCACATCTTTCATAGGAGAAAATTGCTCGTTCGCTAATTCCCTTCGAGCAGTTCCTCGCCGCGTCCTTCTATGGGAAGTTCTTCGCTCGTAACCTCAACTTACATCTGCTACAGCGACGACCGGAGGAGTGGAAAACATTGCAGTCAAACAACAAAACCAGCCTTACAGAGTCAGGTCCGAATCTGTGCCCTCCCGTTCCACCACAGCCCACCCCTCTGGCAGTTTCGACGTCGCGAAAGACCTCGAAGAGACGTGGCGTGCCCGAGGATGAAATCGACGCAGTCTTCAAGGCCACGCTGGGAAACAAAACTAAAAAAGCGGCAGTTGGTCGTGTTTCTGCACATGATGCCCAACGGTCCACAGATCAGCAAATGTCGGAGGTTTTGGGTGCCATCCGTGAAGCACCGAGCGGGGAGAGCGGACGCACGAAAAGGAGAAAAGTCAACTAAAAGTGATAGCAGTCCTGATCCGTTCTAGTAGTGAAATGCACTAATCCAGTTGGCTGCTATCTTGAATCCCAACGGATCAGGTAGCTCGTCATTCGTTGGGACCGTTGCCTTTCTGCCAACTACTTGGTAGGCCCGCGAGACATGAGCGCAACTACAAATGTGAGGGTCGCGTGGGCGGAGTTGCTACACACCTCTCAGATTTCCCGTATGATCTCATCCGCTGATCGCAACCTGGTCCTGAACCTACTCATCGCTGCGAGCGTCCTCCTGAATTTATTCTTCCTATGTCGTCTTAGGCGTACTCGAGTGAGCAAGTCAAAACCGTACTCTTCAGTGGGTGACAGAGCTTTGCACACGCGGGAGTACTTTTATGTCGGCGGGACTCACGTTCCTCATGGCTCCTCCATGATCCACCATGGCCAAATGTATGTTGAGCATCTGACACCAGCACGTGTTACTCGCCGTATTCCGGTCCTTTTCATTCATGGGAATGGAATGACGGGGACAAACTGGCTGAACACGCCCGATGGGCGACCCGGTTGGTCAGACTACTTTTTGGACGAGGGCTACGAGGTAAAGTTCCACCCCACAGGTGCCAGGAAGGTATTTCACGATGGTTCATTCAGGTGTACATCGTCGATCAACCCGCTCGAGGGCGCTCTGCGTGGCAGCCTAAAGTTGATGGCATAACGAATACCTTTACTACACGGACGATCGAGTCACGATTTACGGCCACGGCAGATCACGATCTTTGGCCGCAGGCTACCCTGCACACACAGTGGCCTGGAAGTGGGTCCAAGGGCGACCCGACTTTTGACGCCTTCTATCGTTCTATCGTACCTGGTCTCGCTTCCGCAGTCGAAACTTCTGAGCTCATGAAAGCAGCTGGGTCGGAGTTGTTGGACAAAATAGGAGTTCGTGTCGGCCTCATTGGCTAGTCACCTGAACTGATTCTTCTCTGACTCTATTCAGCCTGCCATTCTAGTTACCCACTCACAATCTGGGTATCTTGGATGGATTTTGGGCGATGCCCGTCCAAACTTGGTCAAAGCGATAGTCGCTCTTGAACCCAATGGTCCACCCTTTCAAAATGCAATCTTTATGAGAAACCCAGCGCGCGTCTTTGGTCTGACTGACATTCCACTCACCTTCAGCCCACCGGTCGAATCGGCTTCTGACCTCCGACCATTTGCGGTTTTCGAGGCGGAAATTTATACTTCTTTGCAGCAATCCTTCCCACCGCGTCGACTGGTCCATCTGGCCCAGATTCCCGTCCTTCTTATCACATCGGAAGCAGGATACCATGCAGTTTATGACGATGTCACAGTCCAGTTCCTCCAGGAGGCCGGCGTGAATGTTACACATATCCGCCTAGAAAGTGTTGGGATCCGTGGAAATGGCCACATGTTCTTCATGGAGCTTAATTCGGACCAAATAGCAGCTGAAGTGGTGGAACCCTGGATAAGGAGTTCTGTAAGTAATAGTTGAGAAAGGATTTCACGTTAGCAAATACGTGGATGGTCGTTCGACCCCCCCTAATTTGTATCTCTGTTTCTATTTCACGTGTCGTGTACCGTGTATGTGCGAATGAAGGTTTGATTTGATGAGCCCCCTATGACCAATGTCGTTCTGACCGAAGGGTTCCGTACAGTGAGCATAAGGTTGGTTCATTCCAGTGGGTGGAAGTACAGACAGTCGAGTTCCTCAGTCCCCCGCGAGAGATATAGCAATGAGTGTAGGCCCGAAGCTCGGACCAATAAAATGAGCTCCACAACGCGTTGATGGTAACTATTACACCAGGGAATATTCCGATCCACAGATGGTCTAAAGGTCCGAGTGAGCGGCGCTTTGGGTGACTTGTGGAGGGGTTGGCATGTTGTTTGATCCCCGATGCTGCTTCGAATGTCATGACAATCGCTTTCTGCAATGTAGCCGAGGAGGGTGGCGGCTTTTAATAGTATCCCTCTGTCGTGACTCGTTATCGGGGAAATGACAAAAGTCGCAACTTGAGGATCAACTCGAGATGGAGCACATATGTATGATGGAAAGTCTGTTTTGCTTCCACCTAGATAACTGAGATACAAGATCACATCATGAAAGAGACTTCATGACATATCTACGTCCTGAATCATATCCGGCCGTGGCTCACCCCTTGCTACCGAGTTTACCAGCTCCCGCCGTACTTCAGCACCAATTTGAGGGTGAGGATTCACCCGAACGACATCCAATAAGGCGTCCTTCTGATCAGACGTCAGATCAGGTGAATACCTAAAGACGTTGGTGAACTAGCAAGTATATGCAAGCTGGCTACTAGCGTCACCTTTGACAAAAGGCGAGAAGGCTCTGATGCCAGAGAACTGGAAGCTTTTCAGTATCCCCACGAGAGCGTGCTTTGTAAGTATTCGAAAGACGTATGAAATGGAACACAAGCGCGTCAACAACTTTATAGGGTAGTTGATACTTCTTGTCGATGAGCACTCGGATAAACAATGAATTGGGACCTATAAAAGGTTGACAAAAGTTTTGGTTTAAATCACATAAAAACCAACCAGTATAGTCCATCTGAGCGATCCGCAGCAATGCTGCAGCTGAGTGAAGGACAGGGACCTTCTTTTTGGCAACCACGGATGCTATGATAGCCGCTTCTTTAAGCGTGCACCCATTCTAGAGCAAAGAAAATGAATAAGAGGGTCGAGGGTCAGCGAATGGGCTTACCTCCAACATCGGGAACACGATACCTTTGAAGAAGGCACCTGGCTTGTACAGCGCACGCTTCAGGGACTCGTAGTATTGTACGTCAAGCTTTTTGTTAGATTGAATATCCTCCCGTATTGCGTCGAGCAATACAACAGATAAAAATAGCTGGGCTTGTGGAGGCTTCATAGTGGAGACAAAAATCCTCGTGGCAGCTCGGCAGGCATGAGGACTCCATTGTTCAGGTTTTGTGAGGGCTAGGATACGCGCCCAAGCAGGAAGAGAAGGTATGACCTTGAACAATTTTGGTAATGGACCAGACTTGTATCCACGAAGAAAGATCGCCAGCCTGGGTGATGTTACACGCTGACCGTCCACATGGAGCATGCACATACTTGGAATACGATTCCACTAATCTAGGGTCAAGTCCTAGGGCGGGATCAGGGTGTTCCTTGTCTTGGGCACACGTGAGAAGCTGCCTGGAATGCGGAAGCCGAAGGGAGAGACGGACCTTGTTGAACTTTTTGGATCACAGTAACGTTTCCTGACTTGCTGTTTTCAAGTTTGGAGAAAATCACATCGGCTAGAGTGCGCCGTTCACCGGAGTTGGGCGGGAGCAAGGTATCTAGTGCGTGGACATCGGCGGAATCGAGTTGCTGCCATTTGATATGAGACGTTCGATCGGAGCGACAGCTGGGCGAACTTACGAACATGGCCTCGGCGTCGCCATCATCACTCATTTCCTCAGCCTCCTCTGTGTCGCTTTGGTCAGACAGGTCGCCTGCTGTGCGCATTTGGGGTTGCAGATTGCTTGAATCTGCAGCCTCGTCGTCATCATCGTCCTGATCGTCTGGCATCTCAAGCTCCTCTTGCTGGTCGCGAGCAAGCTCGAAAATTTTTCGGGATGTTTTTGGATCGAGAATAACCTGATATGCTGTTTAACACCTGGACGATCATATGATGATTGCGGATGGAGTACCTCATCATTGTCATCTTCAGCGGAATGTCTGTGAGACTTTCTTCGCTTTCCCAGCTGAGAGACACGGCCATACTTTTCATGAAGCTCGTCCCCATCGAGCTGTGTGAGGAGGGGATCGCGTCGCTGCTTCTGAGGTCTCTGCGTTCGAGGCATAATCGCTGGCAGAAATTTCGAGTAGCGTAGTAGGTTAGATAATTCAATCAAGTGGCTGTGCTCGGGTCATACTCGGGCCCCCTGTCAGTATGTGAAAAAAAAAAAAACAAGCTTCCTTTCCCTCCGTCGTCATGTCCCAGCTGTTGCCCCCCGAACTCGTACCCACCCTTTTCCCTCTCTTTCCCACTGTACGCTGATCCCTCGCTTAATAGATCCGTACTTTGGATAAGAATGGAAAAGAAATCAAGTCTGTCGGTTTTGTTCGCTTCGGGTTCGACAGCGAGATCCCCATCGATCTCCTCCGCTCGCTCTACCTTCGTCCCCACTATGTCGTCTCTGCATCAGAAGCTCAATCCGATGCAAAGGATGGGATCGAAGAGGTCTCTCTTACTCAGGGTCTGAATGCGTATCAGTCAAAGTCTATCTATTATCCAGACACGCATGCCATCTCTTATACTACCCTTTCTCGCTTCCCCCCTGTAAAGCTACTTTCTCCCACAGCACGTAAGCGTATCCTTGTCACAGGTGGCGCCGGCTTTGTCGGGTCCCATCTTGTCGATCGTCTCATGCTCCTGGGGCATGATGTCACGGTCCTGGACAACTTCTTTACAGGATCAAAGACCACTGTCAATCATTGGGTCGGTCATCCCAACTTCGAGCTTGTCCGTCACGATGTAGTCGAACCTTTCATGATCGAGTGTGATCGTGAGTCAATGAAACCACTTTGATTTACAACCTGCCCTCATTTTTTTCTCAGAAATTTATCATCTCGCATGTCCCGCTTCGCCTCCGCATTATCAAATCGATGCGGTCAAGACCTTGAGAACCTCTTTCACTGGAACACTCAACATGCTCGAGCTGGCAAAGCGGACCAAGGCCAGATTCCTGATAACCAGTACTTCTGGTCAGTCCATCTCCTTCACCCACTAGCCTCGCCCCTGAGTTCCTCGTAGAAGTATACGGTGACCCTGAAGTACATCCTCAGCCCGAAGATTAGTAAGTATCATCTCTCATGAACCATGCGTCGTCTTTACCCGTCCGGAGCTGGGGCCATGTCAACCCTATAGGACCTCGCGCTTGCTACGATGAAGGGAAGCGCGTCGCCGAGACTTTGACGTACGGCTTTCAGCATCAGGACGGTGTGGGCGTTCGCGTTGCGCGTATTTTCAATACATATGGTAAAGTTCTTGTAGGCTCTCTAGTCAAACAATATCGGCTCATTCCATTTTTTAGGCCCTCGCAGTCCGTAACCCATCGTTCCTGCGTTCACCCGAGCTCACTACTACTCTCTAGTGAATCCCTCTGATGGCCGTGTTGTTTCTAACTTCATCGTACAAGCTCTGCGCGGCGAAGACATCACCGTGTATGGTGATGGTACACAGACCCGTTCATTCCAGTATATACATGACCTCGTGGATGGTCTCATTGCATTGATGAACTCCAACGAGTCGCGCCCCGTCAACATAGGTAACGGCGACGAGTTCACTATTGGAGAATTTGCAAAACTAGTTCGGAAGATAGTGGAGAAGGTACAAGAGGAAGACGGCGTCACACTAACTCGACGGGTCGAGATCGTTTACAAGCCTATACCCACGGATGACCCCAAGCGAAGACGCCCTGATACTACGAGGGCCAAAGAAACCCTAGAATGGCAGCCACGCTGGTCTGTTCGCATGGGGCTAGAAGAGATGGTAAGGTACTACAAGGCTAAAATGGCAGAAGGAAGTATCTAAAGTTGGCCGCAAATTGTGGGTATATACGTGGGATCAGCATCTGCTTCAATGTATTCTGGCTAAGCTTAACCCAAATTCCAGGGCAATCCACCTCGGGAATATTTATACATGATCCTAAGTACAGAATAGCTACTACTCGACGACTGTGATTGAATAGATGTTGGTTTGAATGATTAGTCCATCGAGTGCATCAGCATAGTAAGGAGTGAAGTTAGCAAGACAGTAAAATATAAAATACTTTTTTACGCAATGACCATGTAGCCCCACAACACTATACGAGACCCTTTGGGAGGGGGATGCCTTGTGCAGTTCCTTTTAATGCAGCGCTTTGGGTGACAACTTTTGCCATCGAGCCCTTGAGGACCTGCTTTTCGACGGAATTGGTATTCACCGTTGTTCTCCGCATACGGCCGTCGTGCATAACAGCGTCCGTTACAAGGTCAAGTCCGTTTGCGGTCAAGGAACCGTCTAAAGGCCGCTCTGGTGATGGGGGCCTTACAGGTTGTTGCGCAGCAATAAGTGTTTCCGAATCTGTAAAAGGAAATGGAGAAAATTGACCGCACGTCGGAGTCGAGATTGTGGCATACTTACCAACATGGCTTATTCCCCGACTGTCACCATGGAACCAATGTGATTGCTTCCGTTCGGAGTATCTGTCATGATGTAAAAAAAAATGGCATCAGGTTCGGGTAGGATGAAATTGTTCCATACTTTCGTATCGGGCGGCCATCTCTGCCGAGTGGACTGTAGGTGTTATTGATGTCCTTTGCGTAAAACTTCAAGCTTTCAAGTTGACTCTTGGCGACCTCTGGGGTGACACACGAGAAGGAAAGCTGTGATCTCGGATTTCGGTGGGCAATCGACGGATCACCGACAAGCTCCGAAAGTGTTTGCAATGCCATCCTCGTGCGGTCTACTGTTTGGATGGCCGGAGGACGTAGATCCGACCGCGAGCGCGGGAGTTGAGACAAGAACCCGGTGAAAACGCGATTGACTAAAGAAGCACTTCCAGGGATGATGGATACGCAAGCCTTGGCACCTAATACGATCGTCTCATCGTCTCCTTGTACGGGCACATCAGATACAAACCAAATACGAACCTCTGATCACATAGAAGCGAGGCTCCACTCCTGTAGCATCATTGATATCATCTCTCAAGCTTTCTGCATACATCAGTGGTGCAACAGGACTTTGTTCGTTCTTCACGGAGATTTAGTCAAGGTGGTTTGTAAATTGTAAGACACACCTGTATAATAAGGACTGGACATGTAATCCTTGCAAGCTCCTTCTTGCTAAGCGCTGTTCGCTGTAAATGCCCGAATATTAGATTCAAGTACTTGAACAGAGTATAGCAGGCCTACGTTCATCATAATATTTACAAATTCCACAACACGAAGCCGTCTCCCCGGGGGTGTTATTTTCTCCCAGTATGCGATCAGCTGTCCACATCATTAGTCAAGGGAAGCTTGAACTATACATGTTCACTAACACTGTCTTGGAGGTCAGTGTTATCAGTCTGACGCCATATGAGTGATTGTTCTCGGTAGTGAAGTAGGGCATCTTACCTCGCCGGTCATAAAGTGGACGACTTCGCTCCCGGCATGCTCGAACGAATCCAAGTCTGGTGCATAACACCACAGCTGGAGGAGTTCATCGTATGCATTGAAAACCCACTTGAGTCTGAGCACTATGTGAATATCAGACCAGACGGTAGGAACACTGTGACATACTCTGTTGGTGGCGGTACATTGCAAAGTGAGAGACTCAAGACGAGCTCTGGCCATCTTAAAAGGGATTAGCGCGAGGCTCGACGTGACATGTGTTACGCACAGTGCAGTGAGCCTTAGGGCAGAAATTACAGATACACACTCGAAAGCAAGGACATGGGCAGGAGGTAAAAAGAGCGCCTATCCACTGAGTTAGTGCAGGAAGGACAGTCTGTGGTAAAAAGAGACGTGCTTGCATCGCCGACGCAAGGTCGGCAGCATCTACATAGCAGTCGTGTAAGGCACTATGTCGGCTCCGTGAACGACCTTGTGTGCGATGGTCGAAGGCAATTATATTGTACTCTGAAGACAGTCTTGGGTCATCGAAGTGCCTGGTGAGCCAGCTCGAGTCGAGGAAGAGTGGGGCCAATATAACGACCGTCGGCTTCGCTGGGTCAAAGCTTCCTACGTTCCCATAAGTCGAGTTCGTGATGTACCAGATCGACACATGGTCGTCGTATGATGGTATATGGACTAAAGGCATATAGAGTGCAGGTACACAGCGAAACAGGGAAGAAGCAGAGACGCCCAGATGAACTTTATGTATACATACTAATGTCAGAGAGAAGAGTCACCCATCCGTGGTTAAACCAGGTTTGGCCCTGTGACGGAAGCATTTTGTTCGTAACCGAGGTTGCCTGACAAAATTGGGTGACAGACCCCACGAATTTGGTCCCGTCCCCGGCCAAAATTGTCAGGTACACACACCAAGGACGGAAAGTCACCGCTGAAAACCCGCTACCGTCCAGCGCAAGCTTGCAAGGTTCAACCAATTTGATCCAGTGATCAAGCGTCCAATCCACTTTCTCCGTCTTGTCAACCAGAACCCTGACTGACGTTAGGGCGTGGGCCGCACAGTAACCAGTTAATGGAAACTGTGTCGGATTTCCCCACCAACAATCATACATTGCGCTGCAATTTCGTAAGAAATGCCTCCGCCACACGGCGAGTTCAGGAATTGATACCCGAGCTGAAATTCAACATGGGCCTCGGCCGAGCGCGGCTCAATTCAAAAACGTATGACGGTAAACAATGAGTACCACAAAAATTTTACTTGGAAGTTGGAAGAAACTTGAAGGAAAGAAAAAAAAGGCAATTTAATTGCCTCGGTGCCCATCTGCGGCATAGCAACAAGGTATTAACGCCACGAAGGTGCTTCTGGAAGTTCAACTCTTCTCTCACTGTCTCCGCCGTCCGGGACCGGCGAGGGACTTCTGTCACCTTCCTAACCACATTGGGTAGTGTGACTGCCAAAATCAAGAGGCAGAGCAAGATGTTAAGCTCAGACATTGTTCCCAGGAGAAGTCAAGTACAACTCCCTTGAGAAGGTGCTTACACGTGGAATGATTAACTTGGTTTAACCTACAGTCCTTCCAGAACTTGGACCACCCTCCGCTGCTTCTGTTACGACAACAATATGCCCTTTGTGTCAAGTCGTGATCACAGTATGCAACGCACGCTTACCTGGCAGTCGGCCTGGGAAGTGGTTGCGAACATGGTCGGGACTCCGAGGGTTTGAAGCGCCACTTGTTGCTTTTGCATGAGAGCATCCCAAGCAAGCAGTACCCGTTCCCTATCGAATCTCTGCAAATCTCTGCGGTATGCGTCGTTCATCATCTGTGTGCCAACAATTAGTCAGGGAGGCTCGTCATCGAAAAGTTGTCTAGCCTCGGACATCAGCCTCATGCTTTGATAGCCCTGCGCCAATCAATGTAGCTCTACCGTAAAATGGAAACGATGAATGAAGAAACCGCAGGAAAGCGTTACATACTTACTTGGTACGAGCAACTTTGACCCTTTCCTCGTGTTTCTTATGTATAGCTTGTCGTTCTTCCCACAACTGTTGCTCGAGTTCGTTTTGTTCTTGCCGCAGCTAAGTGCGGCTTCAATAACCGGTGGGAATATACATGATAGATGAACCGTACGCGAGAGACATCAGCAAGGAACCCTGGATCACTGGCAAGTTGTGTCAGATGGGGTAGCGCCTGTTGGAATGAAATAGAACGGATGTCCTGCACACGCATGGAGGACGTTGTTGCAACGGGCCGCGGAGTTCGGTGCTCTGACTGGGTAGGTGGCAGTTCCTGTGATGGCCGAGGAATGTTTCGAGACGATTGATGAGCTGTACGTGTATCTGACACCGGCGGCGTATTGATGGCAATAGATGTGCATTCCGATGTTTTCAACTGCGAAAGCAAAGAAGCTACCGCCGAAGCTGGCGGAGTGGCGACGGATGACTGAGCCTTCGGTTCGCTTTGTACATCTTCCAACGTGCTTGCAGGTGATTCACGGACCTCTGCATGTTGTTCTGAACTGATATGCGATGAACTTGAATTCAGCGTGTCCTGCCACGCTTGAGAAGCTCTCAATTGGTCAAGAAGGGCCTTGACTGCTATGGGATCCTGAACAGCTTTGCAATGTCACGCCTGTGCTGCTTTCCGTAGAGTGATCACTCACGTTGATATTGGTAGAATCCATCGCGGTCGACACCGCTGCGACTTGGATGATGTGAAATCTCTGATGAGTCGGACTGTAGCTACTAGCGGTTGAATTCTGGGACAGGAATTTACGATGGGCCTCAAAGGGGCTCTGCCTGCCCAATACGACACTAAACGAGGATTTTTTAGAGAAAAAAAAAAAAAAAAAAGGACCTCGAAGTTTGGTCCAAGTTTGGTCTAGCTTCTGCCAGCATTGTGCATCAAGTTATGCATTGCCACCGCCCGAGAACAAAGGCTGCCTTGACGAAAAGCCTGATGGGCCGGCCAGGCACATTCGCCAATCACGCTCGCCAATCACGCTCGCCTTGCAGAGTCACAATCAGCAATGCAACATGCCAATCTCATGCCATCGTGTAGTACCAGTAACCATGTCTCATAAAGAAAAAAAATGTTCGAATGCGACCGAAATAAACCGGCGGCACTATACACGCGACGGCTTTTATTATTATTTCCTGCACGCCGAACCTCGTTGAGTTGGCGATTGACTGACAGGGCAATTCATGGCTACAACTGATATATCAATGTTGTCCACATTGTTAAACCGCGAGAAAAGATCTGCATGCAGTTGGATAGATGTGGCCCTTTTGATAAATTGAAACAAGGTCTTCGGCTCAAGTCGGGATAATGGGTATATGTAGGTCGAGTGACTCCGTGAAGAACGGTGCGGCAGTGCAAGACTCCGTAGAACTACCCTGGGAGAAAAGCCCATGCTGGGCGGTGCGGTGATCGACAAGGTCGTAGTGCCACGGAGATGTGAGAAGCTTTATGAGACGCGTGAGAACAAGACGAGTCAGGACGTACTTTGACATGGCAAGTCGGTGGATGATCAAGGGAAGCCAGCGTGGTGATGGATGGGAGAACGCGGTGAGTTCGCGGGACTTGGTGACCATGGACGTATGGATAATATGAGGGATCGCCGAGTTGGATTGGGAATGGAGGGTAACACGTTATTAGTTGTCAACAACGATTAATTGTTGCATGAAGGAGCGTTCAACAAGCATGGTGGCGTCGCAATGGACTTTACGATAGCTTGTTGTCGTAAAGGCGAACTAGCGGCGAATACCGAGCGCCGTCGTTCAAGCATAGTGATGGGTGGGCCTGAAACGCAGGAACTGCGCGGGAGGCGAGGTTGCCAGATGCCTATGAGACATAACAACCTGCTATTGTGACTCTGAATCGAGGAAAGAGCTCAGATCACACACGCCGTCGAGGCCGACCGACGCACGTCTTTTGAGCGTCAGCGATGGCTGTGGGATGCGACCAGGGCGGCCGGCAGTTACGGCAAAATAAAAAAATAAGAACAATGAATAATAAATAATTAGTAGTTGCCGGACATTTCCACGCCCGGAACCGACTTTTCCCGCTCACTCTCTCTGCGCGTCTCTATTGTCCCATCAACGTCCTCTTCCTCGTTTCTTCCCTTCTCTTCATTTCTCGTCCACTTCTCCCTCTTCGTCCTTGTAATTCCCTCCATCCTTACCCACCCCTGTCTCCCTCCTTTTTTTTTGTCTTTTTTTCATAATGTCGTCCGATCGCACAGATAATCCTCCGCAAGCAAGCTCTTCTCATATGATGAAGACCACTAAGCGCGGGAGGCCCTACCTCAAGGTATCTTCCTCCTGCTCTTCTCCGTTTCTACACCAACATTTCATTCCTCAGGACACTCTCGATCTGTTCGCGACTCTCATCGTATCGCTTCAATTGACTACCCACAAACAGTATTTCCGCACCTTTCCGAATTCATTCTCCACGTCAGCTCATCCTCTTGGCTCTTCTCCCTTCCGTCTTCTGACCCTCTTCTCTAGCGATGAAGCCGCTCAGAACCTGGCTTCCCTCAAATTCTCCCAGTCCAACCGTGGGCCGGATCCAAGAGACAAATCACGAATAGTGACGACCACCACAACGACCACCTTCTCAATGACCCGCGAGATGGCAAAGGCGATGTGCCAGCATTTCATGGACGCTCGTCTGATTGAAAATGCTGCTGATCAGGGGTCAAACTTGTTCAAGGATCGTGGCACGTATGTCCTCACGCCAAAGGGTCTTCATGTCCTCGAGCGATTCATCTCGAAAAACGGCATCAATTCCGATCACCTCCAACCCGTATTCGCCTCCCAGCCTATTTGTATCAAATTACTTCACCTCGAACGTCGGACAGCCGATGACGAGATCATTGTGACACAGTCCGTAATCACTGCCCTCTTTCGTCGCTTCGTCGGACGTCAGCCCAATTACCTTTCCCAAAACGCTCTCGCACCTCAGGACGCTTTTCAAGAGTACCACGAGCGATCTAAAGGTGTTCAACTCATGGACGTGCCAGAAAAGGCACAACCACTCGTGGGCAAAACGACGGTTGTGCACAAATATTGTTTTGCCGCCGTATCTGCGCTCGAGTGGCTTTGCGACTTCACGTCCGTCGTGGGGAGAGAGGAGGCGGCGGAGATGGCGGCGCAGTTTGTTCGCTTTGGCCTCATCACTCTGGTTAGCGACAAGAGGAAGAATAATGATTCTGCCATCATCTTCACTGTTCGAGGTTCTGCCCCCGGTGGTAACTCACCCGTTAGTGTAAGTTCTGTCCGTTTCTAGTCCCGCAATTCGTCTTATCGTTTTCAAGCACCACGGAGAATTCCGATGCACTGCCAAAGCTATCTATAGAATAACTGATGAAGGAAAACGAGTGGCCCAGTGGGAAGAACAGTCGTCCTCTCCTCACAGTTCCATGACCAATCTTCATGAACGCTCTTCGTTGGAAAGCAGTGTCACTGAGGGTGCGGCCAAATCGGGACCTGAGGCCACCGTCAGTGCTGCGGACGCCAAGATTCATCGCCGGATTTCCATGGCCGAGAGGCTCAACAGCGCTTATGCTGAATCGAAAGAGTCAAAGGAGGCGAAGGCGAGCGTCAAGAGCAACACCGATCGTCTGAACCAAATCCTCGAAGAGCCGTCCTACCGAGCCCTTTTCCGCGAATTCCTCCAAGCAAATTTCTGCGAGGAGAACCTTGCTTTCTGGGTGGATGTCGAGGATTTCAAGCGCAAGTTCAGTATCACGTCAAGTGCCCAGGCGACTGTCCCCGCCAGTCGTGGAGGGAGAGCAACGCCTGGCCAAGCAGTAATGGAGAGACATCACGAATCGCTCATCCAGACGGCTTTCCAGATCTACAACAAGTATCTCGCGCCGTCAAGCCAGAACGAGCTCAATATCGATCATGGCCTAAGACTTGATCTTGCTAGTTACCTGGGCGAGGTGATGACCAACTTGAATGGTAAAACCTTTGACGGGCAGGTTGACGCCAGTCAAGCCACTGCCTTCAATGCGACCCAGCTGCAGGTGCTCATCAAGTTATATTCCCGCATTCAAACCCACGTTCTCCGCTTGATGGCGATGGACTCCCTACCCAAGGTACGCCGTTGTATGTACTACCGCATAAACACATTCATATTTGTATCCTCCAGTTCATCAAAACTCAGCGCTTTACTGAAGCTAAGCAATTGCTTGGAGGTGATGCATCTGAGGACATCCAGTTTCTGACCAGCCCTCCTGCTCCGCCAGGCCTAGGGAGTGAAGAGACTGGTGGCGCATACATCACCGTTTCCGCAAAAGCCACTGAACGAGAACAGAGGCAGCAGCAGCTTCTAAGCACCTCCACGACTTCATGAATATGAACCCACGTTCCTTTTTCTCTTTTTCTTCGTTTGTCGTCAGCAGACCTCCTCTACTATTACCCCAAGATACGATATCCTCGCATTCTTCCTTTTCGTCACACTGGGCTTGGTATCCGTTCATCACCCAATCTGTTGTTATTTTGCATTTCTTCCTTAACCTAGGGGCTATGGCTTCATACCTTCGTCACTAGTAATCTTCACCGTTCCTTGGCATCATCCAGTATAATTTTCTGGCCTTTCCCGTCATGCTTAACACTATTCCCACCGGCTCCGTATTGTCCATCATTTGCATCACGACTTCCTGCCCACCTCATCTCATCATGGTGGTGTACAATTTATCTTATAGTTATATGTGTACCTACTGCCTTTCGCACAGGTACACTCTTAATCCATGGCCTCTGTGTCCCATATCATGGTGTCGTATCTTGTCTTGACATTCATCTTGAACATTGGCTGTGAACGAGGAACTTCGACTGGTTTGTGTGAGCGCAGCCGTTGCTGCTGATGAAACTTTCAAGTCACGAGATGTGTTCTGCGCCTTTCCCACTTCTGCATTGAGCCGCTTCGCAGTTCATTGTCAACGTCGCCCAAGATGTCCTGGCTCTTTAATCCCAATGGAAATGCTCCAAAGCCACAGCCCAGTGAGGAAATGGTGCCAGACCCTGGAGACCCGGGCAGGATGGTGTCCAAGAAGGCTGCCAACCAACCTTTCTTAGCGTACGTGCACTGGCTATAGCCTAGTATCCTCGCGAACGTTCAATCGCACACTAGCTACCACGAATATAAACTCAACCAAGAAAAGCTGCACCAAGCCTGGCTGCAGCGCAAAAAGGAGCGCGATGAGAAGCTCGCACGAGGAGAACAGGTTGGTCCTGAAGAACGAGATCCAACCGCCGAGGAAGACGTCGGCCTCCTCGGCCTCCTCAAGTTCATCGTCTACCTTTTGCTCATAATTACTCTCGCTGGGAAATTCTTTACTGGCAGCTTCCTGTGGGAGTATGATGGGAAATGGGCAAGATTGAAGACGTATTGGCCGGTGAATACGCATTCCGTTCCCTCCCTCGCCTTGCGGCTATAGCTTAACTTGGCTATCACAATAGGAACCAAGCGGCCGACTATTTTCAGAATCATTCCTTGCCACCTTTGACGGGACGGACGCAAATAAGCCCATATACATCGCGGTAAGGTCATCACTTCGTCATATCATATTGGCGAATACTCATCAAACAGGTACGTGAAGATTGATGGAGAGGTCTTTGATGTTTCAAGTAATAAACGGACCTACGGCCCTGGAGGTCCATATCACAACATGTATGCTCCATCGTATTGTTTTATTCCGCGGTATTTTGACAAGTGGATTCATGGTGCTGTGCAGGGCTGGTATTGATGCGGCAAGATCCTTTGGAACCGGGTGCTTCGCGACGCACCGTACACACGACTTGCGAGGATTGACTGACCAGGAGCTCAGGGTGGGTCCCCGTTACACTGGTCTGACAACAGGTGTCATAGCCGACTCATGATAGGGCGTGCAACACTGGAAGAATTTTTTTGCGGATCACAAAACATATTTCAAGGTAGGGAAGGTCCTTCACCCTCCCATCGACCCTCAGAGTCCTATCCCGGAGCACTGTGATCCCAAGAAGGAACAGACCGCGCACCCGACAAAGGGTACAGATGGCGGTAGCAAGCCTTGGGTACAGCCCGGTCCCCCGACGAATGGAAAACCAGAGCACCAGGAACTCTAGATTAAAAGCGAAGCTACATCTAATATTGAGAAAATGCTATCATAAAATGATGATGGACATGCAGGAGAAACATGGAGTGTGTGATCACCGGGCGTTGAATTATACTGGGTTCATAACGTTTCATAAATGGTCAAATAAACCGTAGTCCCTGAAGGATAAGCCGACCGTTGCTCGTTCATAGGGTGCCTCCGGGAGGAGGATTTTTACATTTGCCTCAAGCCTGCCAAACACAAACCACGAGTATTAAGCAGTGCTAACGTTGCCGGCACAGTCTAACTTGCCTGAGAAGGCGCCCCGTGTGTCATGAAGTAATTCCGTAGAATCGGGAAATCGGCAATCGAACCGTTAACCATGGATGAGAATGGACTCTCGAGATACTTTGCAATGATAATGTTGCCGCGCCATGCGGTTGCCTCTCGAAAAACCCTCCCTTGAATCTCTCGGATGCACTTGTTGATAGGGAAGGGCATTCCGTCGCGCGAGACGACAGGATAGAAGACGACGTAAGGTTGAGCGAATTTTTTATTCATGCCGTCAAGCGCTTCGACGAGCTTTAGGCTAGCCGTCAGTGACGTCTAGCTGGGCGATCCGTTCTGTTCGACTCACATGATAATGCCATGCACGGGGACCAAGGCCCTCTGCGATGTAGTCCATGTAGACCTCCGGGTGGGGCATCCGAGGAGGCTGGGTGCTGTGAGGAGCATGAGGGTCGGGCATCGACAT
>JBBPRX010000025.1:0-37567 GCA_038093195.1 Boletus fagicola
CGAATGGTGAGGACAAGAGGAACGACAGCACAAGATGCGTGATTGCACATATCAAGGATAAGGGAATACGTGGGGAATACAGCTCGAACAGAATTCAAACCGCAATATCCTTTTCGTCACCCCATTGCACATGAGCCTCAGTGTTACTTGTAGTCCTTGGCGAGCTCCTTCAGGACAGCCCCAACGTGGCTTTCGTGGGAAAGGCTCATCAGCCAAGAAGTAGTAGATGACTGTTTACCAGCAGCACCATTAGTACTCTGGTTCACCCCAACCTGAGCTTGAACCTCCTTGATCATCTCTGTTCCCAAATGAGTGCCAACGCTTAGAACCTCCTTCGTTGCACTCCACAAGATGGTGGTTTCTACAGCAGTAACCGATTTCACCTGCGCAGACTCTATGGGGTCCCTTGGAGCATTCTTTCCAGGGACATAGGACCAGCTCCTCTTCATTTCTGCTTCAAGGGGAAGCAGACTGCACACTAGCAAGGGGTTCTTCTGAATGCTTTCGCGCAGTTGCGGGACCATGTGATTTTGTTCAAGTACAGATGGATGAATCGTTTCGTGCGTGATGTCGTCGGTCTTGGTGGGGAGCTGGCGTGTATTCTGTAGAGATAAGGTGAAGATTCCGGTACGAGAACTATCTTTGGTCAGAGGACGAAAAATGGCTGTCGTGTGTAGACTCACTCGTGGGAAGGCTGCTTCCCCCAAGGGGCGACGGGGTCAGGAAGTGATTTGATGTACTTCAAGTCCACGGAAAGTATGTCTCCGATGCTAGCCACCATCCAAGTGAGTGTCAAGTCCGATAGGTCATGATCGTGCCAACCACCTCCAATCTTTCAAACATTTTAGTCAGAAAAGAGCAATGCCAAGACGGACTATACTCACATCGGAATGTTCACCTGGTTTTAATGTCATGTTATTCAGTACGCCGTGAAGGAGGGACTTCACTTACCAACAAACCAACACTGGGGTATGATGTATTAGGAACGTGATCTGATTCTTTGATCAACGCTTACCTGCTTTAGAACTTGCCCTTTGCGACGGCCACCCTGCGTCTGCGCAAATTTATTGCAATTCTGTGGAGGCGGTGGAATCGATTGAATAGAGAAGGTCCTCCGAGATCGCATAGATACTTACAAAGTCGAGCCTGGCTTCATTGATAGCCAGAGCTTGATACGCCCGTTCAATGTGTTCACCGAGTTCTGTGTTTGGGAAACCAAATATCGATTTGGTGGATGGCGAGTGGCGAGTGATCTCCTCTGGTAACCCAACGGAGCCGACAGTGTCGAAAACGCCAACACACCTGGTGACGGGTTACGACAGACATCACGGGGTGACCAATTGACTGCCTACTTGACCGAGAAGGTATGATCATCAGAAATGGCTCTCAGTTTTCCACAAGAAGTAGAAGCGGTCCAAGGAGCAAGCTCAGCCTGTAACTTTGCTATTTCTGTGACATGTGATTCATCACCAAGAACCATGCAGTCCAGAGATCTAGAACGAACCTGCAGGGTCATTTGATTTGCCCAATTTTTGGTACGCGACAAAAATGTCCGCAAAGTGGTCCATATCGGTCTTATCCAAAACTCCGATGGCGCCCTACATGAACATAATAAGGATGGGTGCAGACAATAGACTTGGGGGGAAAACTTGCGATAAACATAGCAACCATGCGCGCGGTGTATGCACCCTGTCGGTTTTAGAGAGAAAGAAACCCCGTCTTACACAAGTGTACTTACTCTTGAGAACCCAAACAAGAAGATCTACAACATGTAAGTGGGAGTGTAATATCCATGTTGAAACTGCTCGCCGTACCTCATCTCCTGGATGGAAATTCCTGTCAACGTTGAAATCAGATTCCTGTTACTGGATGTGCTTTAAGAAGAGGTCACTGACTGTGCAATAAAAGCATATGCTTCTTGCACCTTCTCCACTGCCCAAGCCCAACGGTGTGTCAGTTTCTAAACGCTGGCGCAGCGGGCGATATCTACCTAGTGACGCTCCGGTGGCGCCTGTGGAGTAGCTGAGCCAAGTTTTAGCTGGATGATATATGGTGGCTCGCCTTGAACATATTCTGAGTAGAGGTTTGGCGAACTCCCAATGCCACACTGATAAAACACGATCTGCGGTATCGCATATTCGCTGATGGAACGGAATTAGCAGTAACTCATCGGAACGGTGTTATTGACTTTGGGAAAACGACGCACGTTCGTTCATCGTGGTGATGGAGTGCGCGAGAGAGTTTCTGAGGGTGAAATGTCACAAGGTTAACCCCGGTCAGATTGAAATGTGTGTGTCGCTCACCAGAACATTGGTGTATCTCCAACGATCCTTTACAACGACACCGTCTTGCCATGTTCTGCGATGACGAGGATAATTCGGAATCATATTACTGGTTTCAGTCGACCACCACTGATCTCATTACTTACCCATCACAGCAGACAATGATTCTTTTCTTGGTCTTGAGCGGCAAATGTGGCTTTCCTACCGCAGCGACGTTTAGTGGTTGGGCATGATCAAAGGTGGGTACGGGAGACATGATAGAGATGGTGAGATCTGGCGGGCGTCCTTCAATTCGCCACCCAAGGACGTATTTATGCAAGACCCGGTCACCCGATGGCGGCTGTCAACTACATCAAGGTTCAATAGTGCGGCAGTGCTAGAATCTGAATACGCCCATCGGTTAGCCGTCAAATCCGGCTAGAGAACGTTTGTTTGGATACTATCTTTAGCGGCAAAATTTCCCTCAGATATATCAGTACACCGACTCCGAAGGGAAGGAGCTGTGTCAAGTGATGGACACGGCAACAAAGTCAATTAAACCTGGTCGGCACGGTGAGAAATCAAGAGCCCGCGAAGATGGTTGATGCTTGCTGTGCAATCGGAGCGTTGCGGGAGCGAATTCCATTTGGCAGTGCAACACAGGCTCTACCAAAACCAGTAACTCGGCTACCTGCCTCGTCGGAACTCGGCCCCCGAATACTCATCTAACGCACGACAGAACGCAGTTTCAGATATCAACTCGGGTGCGGTATGCGATTTAGAGCGAGAGTGATCAAATTCTTGGCCGTCATCTGGATGGGTGCGACTGTGCTTTGTATAGTCAGGTCCCGGCAAACTAATCGGCGAGCCACACGCACTGGAACTCGGTGAGAACGTTCTGCCATGGTGGGAAGCCGTGGAGCTCGATGGGAGGATACGGCATTCTCATGCCACCTATGTGGTGGATCATCATCAAATCAGGTGGTGGCAAACCAGCTGTCTAGAGTTCAGAACATTCAATGAAGAGCGATGCCTATCAAATCTGACCTTCTAGCACCATGCCCAGCTTTGAGACAGTCAGATTACACAAAAATCTGCTAGGCATTGTATCATCTGACATCGAAGCGCCACCGACACAACTTTGCAACAGCGAGCGACTAGCTGAGGCAACGGCGGGTTTACCGGAAATACGGGACACTATGTGAAGTGTCAAGTTGCTGGATGCGGAAGATACATCTTTGTCTGGCTCCCATATCAGAGACCCCCATCAAGTGCACAGGACGCAACGCACTTTCCGGTTGTCTACGAACAGCGACATTCCTACGCTTCCGAAGACGAGACAAATGCATCAGCGTAATTATGCTCAAGTCCGCAGGGAGCGGCGCATGTTCGGGCGAGTGACACCTTGAACCAGAAGGCTCCGAAAGCGGTGGTGTCAGAGGATACTCAACCTCCGACTCGCAGCTGTCTTCCGAGGTCTCATTCACGACAAAGACGCGTCGTTGTGCATTCTCAGAACATCCGTAAAGGACGCCTGTGTGCATGCGTTCAGAATGTTTCATTCTAGTGTCAAAGACGCATACCGTGGCGGTCGTAGACAGTAAGTGTCTCTATACCCAACTCTCGACACCATACGGCGACATTCTGCAAGCATTGAAGGAACGCAGTTTCCGTTTCTTCCGCAGCCATGTCAGTGTTCGCGACGAGGTTTAGACAAAGGTGTTTTGGGATCTTGCTGCGCTGTGCTTTCAGCGGTTTGGGTCGCCTCCGTTTGCGCCTCTGCACCCATGCAGTGATGGTCATGAATGCAGCATACAGAAAGTGAATGAGGCGGAGCGCCCAGTGAGTCGACATCAGGTACTCGACATAGACGACGTACCGCTACCAACTTAGAGAGCGTCGAGGGTCACGTGATTCTTTAAATGTATACGTGGAGCTAACTCATGTGTAATGATAGCAGCAGAGGCGGGCAGATAACATGGATAAATTCAAGCCCAAGTGTCCAAGTTCTACGGCTCAGAGAATAACAGGTTCCCCTTCAATAGTATGCTTAATCTTCAGCAGGATCGTTGTCTTCCAACCATCCAGCTTGGTGACCTGATCATATTCAACGACACATCCCGTGAACGCCTGTTGATCCTCGGCCTGGATAGCGTCGATGATCGCGTTGACAAATTTACACTCCCGGGTGGACGCAAAAGTAGGGTCCTGTGACATGTACTTCTGTATGTTTCGTTTGGCGGTGACAGAGTCCTACAAGGTGTCGGCAGGGCAACTCAGGTATGTGTGTCGCACTTACCTTCATGGCCAAGGCACAAAGACATGCCCTTAGCCAATATTCCTTGACACTGTATTTCGTGAGAGCAGACACGAGTGATTGGTCCGCAACCTGCTCATAGCGATGAATGGCTTGTGGGTATTCCTCTAACTCAGCATGGAGGTCTGCAGCATCTTTGTAGCATGCATTCGCAGTACTGCAAACCATCAGCATATATTCACTTCGTACGCGAGATTACGGACGCGGTGGCATCTTCTTGGGAATACCAGTCCCCTGCTCGCTCGAGGCTCTCGCAAGCTTTCCGAAGGTCATTGAGCTCGTGTTGATATATTTGTGCAATCTCCTTCTCTCTATCCGCAGCTTGTCGGAATCGACCAGAGGCCGTTAAATGAGTGACTGTCTGAGATAGGGCCTGGATTGCCACTGGAGAATGTAGATTCAATGTTTTACACCATCGAGAGGATGAGGGGTGGATTTACAGTCAGGATACCCTCGCTTGTATGCCTTGGAAGCGTTCCACCAGGCATTTGCAGCTTCGTTCGTTTCCTTGCACTTTTCTCTGCATTCGGCTTCTCTTGCGAATGCATCGCCTGCATCTCTGAACTGCTTGTCAAGTTTGAAGGCATTGGCAGCTTGTTGATAAATATCACCGGCTTCCTCGTATTTCGTAGACGACGATGAAAACCACCCTGTAGATGAGGTGACCTTCTTGTCCGCTTTCTCTAAGAGAGTCTGGGCGGTCGATTTGGACGGCATTGTGGTCAAGATGCAGCTTGGAGTCTTGCCTGAATGGATGAAGCACACCCAGGTCACGTGGAATGATAATAGAGATAAGTAGCGCAGTAGCACCGCATCAGTGTTTCAATCGACTGTTCATTATGTCTGCACTTTCACGCTTCGAACGTGAGCTCAGGAAGGGGTTGGAGGAATACCCAGTAAAACCAGGCGAAAAGTTTTCGTATGGTACTGCAGGTTTCAGAACCTTGTAGGTGCACGTTACATCATGACCTCGTCCAAATCAGATCTAAAAGGAATCTAGAGGGGACAAGCTCGAATCCGTACTCTTCAAGGTTGGGATTCTCGCAGCTTTAAGGAGCAGGTCGTGTGATGGTAAGACCATCGGCGTGATGATCACTGCTTCGCACAACCCAGCTGAAGTACGTTTAATGTCTCTCTCGACCGTTTCGATATCGCTCAAACCCAAGCCCCATGCAGGACAATGGCGTCAAACTTGTAGACCCTCACGGCGACATGCTGGATACTTCTTGGGAATTGCCTGCTACCGACTTTGCAAACGCGCCATCACCTGACGCGTTCATCGCGATTCTTGAGAGTTTCATCCAATCCAAACAAATACCACTAGATACACCAGCCAGAGTCGTGTACGCCCGCGATACGCGTACATCTGGTCCGAAGCTTGTTGCAGCACTTCGCAAAGGTCTCGCTGCCATGGGTGCGAAGGTCACGGATGCCGATGTTACTACAACGCCTATCCTTCACTACTTGGTAGATACCATCAATACCACGACACAAGAGTGGAACGTGAACAACTTAATAGCAGGATACTACCTCAAGCTCAGCAGTGCATTTAAAAGGCTTCTCGTCAGTCTCCACCATCGATCAAATGCGCCTCACCGCTGACTTTTCCTACAGGCAGACAGAAATACTTCAACCCACCTGTTGATCGATTGTGCCAACGGGGTTGGTGCTCTAGCTGCGAAAACGCTCAATGATTTTCTTAGCGAGTCTGTCACTCTCGAATTGAAAAACACTTCCATAGAAAGTACGGAGAAACTTAACAAGGATTGTGGCGCAGACTATGTCAAGGTCAACCAGAGATTGCCGCCGTCCCTTGCCTCCGAGTTGGGGCCTGGACAACGTGGTTGTAGTTTGGATGGTGATGCTGATCGCCTGATCTATTACTACTTGGATGATGGTGGGAAGTTCCACATGCTTGATGGGGACAAGATTACGACGCTAGTTGCAAGCTTCATTGTGGGATTAGTCAAGGACGCTGGCCTCGAAGATACTCAAGAGAAGATCAAAGTCGGTGTCGTCCAGACAGCGTATGCTAACGGCAGCTCCACCAAATACTTGTCGGAGGTGCGTGGCCACGCCACGATGGAACCGACGCTTACTCCCATGCAGAGGCTTCCTGTGACATGTGTGCCAACCGGCGTCAAGCATTTGCACCATGCCGCAGCCGAGAGATACGACATCGGAGTGTATTTTGAGGCCAATGGTCACGGAACTGTCGTGTTCTCGTCATCTGCCCAGCGTAAGATTGCCTCTCATGAACCGTCCACGGCTGCACAGGCGACCGCACTCGGCCGTTTAAAGGACGTGGTTGAGGTCATCAACCAGACCGTTGGCGATGCACTCTCTGACATGCTCCTCGTCGAGGTCGCGCTCTACCACATGTCCTACGCTGTGGAAGCATGGGACAAGCTGTACTCGGACCTTCCGAACCGATTGGTTAAAGTCAAGGTCGGAGATAGAAGTGCGTTTGTGGCGGAGGATGCGGAGCGCCGCTTGGTGCGGCCACACGGTCTTCAGGCGAAAATCGACCAATTAGTGCAGAGGACGGGGGGTCGCTCGTTCGTTCGGCCGAGTGGTACGGAGGACGTAGTGCGGGTGTATGCAGAGGCACAAGAGACAGACAAGGCCATTGGTAAGAGTCCTGTCCTGGACACACGGTCAATAACGATTTTGGATGTGCAGATCTTGCGCTCCGTGTCGCCGGGCTCGTATACGATGAGGCGGGTGGAGACCCTGCGCAGAGGCCAGCAGACTTTAGGTGACAAAGGGCAGAAGTTGGTAAACCCATCCAAGTGTATGTGTACGTTGAGAATCATGAATATCCGAATCCGGAACCGAGCAATCCCAAGACGTAATTTGGTGCGATAGTTGTGCAACGCTACGACCTGAATTTCTGAAATGTTCCGACCCTCCTTCATTTCTGACACCCATCATCCAATACATCTCTTTCATCCATGTGTCGATTCGTGATCTACAAGGGCACATCGCCCGTCCAATTGTCGCACGTGAGCAACCCGTCGCCGTTCCACTCGCACTAGTCTCCGACCATGCGTAGCTATTGACCCGCCCGTGTCATTCAATCATAAACCAAGCTTTCGATTCGCGACTACGCCTCGACCGTCGCAGACCCATAAACGGAGATGGCTTTGGTGTTGGTGCGTTCCGGCACGCTCATCACAATGTGCTACTCTCAGAGCTCCCATCCCAGGGTGGTATGACACCGTCCACGATGAAGAACTTGGGAGCCAACCTTGCATATTCACCTCCGTGACACCCGTAACCAAGTTCACTGAACCATGGGAATCTTTGCTGACACCAAAATAGGCCTGGAACAATGCTAATCTCATACGATTGGCAGAGAAGATCAAGTCACCCCTTGTGTTGTGCGTGGATAAAGATACCTGTGCCTTCTTTGGACTCTGATCTCTCCAGTGCTCATGTGAGAGCAACGACCGCTGGTTCTCTATCATTAGACAATTGTCATCCTTTTGTTTTTGGTAACATCATGGTGAGCTCAACCGTGATCCAAGTGATAGATTGCCACTCATAATTATGCAAACCTAGTTCATGCATAACGGTGGAATTGCAGATTTCCATCTGGTTAAACGGAGACTACAAACAGAATTATCAGATGAGATATTCAATGTCGTACAGGGAAACACTGGTAGGATGTTCTTCCTGGTATTGGGAAACTTGCTTGCTAAGCGAACGCAGATTCAGAATGGGCATTTGCATTGTTTCTGGCCAAGGTGACTGTCCTGTTGGCCAACCCTTAATGTTGTACTGATTTGTTCTCAGCTACCTGATGCAAAAGCAAAATCGTTCACTCATCAAACACTGCAGCGAGCAATGCTGGACACCATTGCTACCCTCAACAACTACGTCGATCTTGCTGGCATAACTGAAGTATGGTCCTCTTATGGAATGATGCACAACAACTTACCCTGTGCTTAGCCGAGTCTGATGAACTTTTGCGTTACCGACGGCGAGAGTGTGGTTGCGACACGTTATATTTCGTCTCGTCATGATGAAGCCGCTTCACTGGTAAAGGTCGTGTCCGGAGTAGTCTAATCAATAGTCTGAGGACGTTTGCAGTGGTTTTCATCCGGTACGACCTTCAGCGAGTATACGCAAGGTGGACACTACAAGATGACAAAGGCGGACAAGCGAGAAAACATCATCATGGTTAGTTCCCATCCTTTGTGTGCTTACACTCCTGATCCGTCTCAGATTGCCAGCGAGCCTCTGACCTTTGAGAAAGGTGCGTATATATATCTGACATGGGGTGTTCGGACCCGACGTTCGCAACAGCCGATTGGATGGAAATACGAACCAACAACATGGTTGTGATCACCCCAAAGATGAATTTTTTACAGATACCTATCGTGGACAGGTTTTATGTTTCACCATCTGACCCTGCTGCCCTTAACCGCGGAACGGACTTTGCGGCTGCGAAGGGTCTTCTTAGCCCAAGGAACACACTTGCACCCACACATCTTAGGGATACTGCGCCACAACTGTCTATTTAACTTAGTGTTCGAGTGTATTCTATGTTTTTTATGTTTTGTTGTAAAATGTGAAGCATGTGACACTCGGCACGCAACGCGACCAACACCAGTTCTCCAGACGCGCGTAGCCATTGTCCGCCATCTCTGAGCGAGATCGACGAACGTATCGGCGGGCAGTATGAATCCCTGGATACTATGGAGTGCGCTGTCCCACACGGCGAGGTACGCGCATGACATGCATCCATCGTCGTCAAGCTTACCTGCTCCAGGTTGTCTACCGCGTTGCAGATATTGCTTTACCTCCCTTTGACCCTCGCAACCCTCTCCACTCCCGCGTTCCTTCTGCTCTCGCTTCTACTTTCCGTGCATTCGTTCATCCATGGCACACTCATCCTTCTCTGGGGGTCGCAGTTGCTCTCCGTCATGCAGGTCCCCATGCACCCTTTCCTCCTCCTTGTATCCTTCAATGCCTTCTCACACTATGTTAATCCGGTACTAGCCACTGCGGTCAGTTGGTGGGGCAAAATCTTGACGTTTTCGGGACCTACCTATGTAGCCATGGAGGGTCTCTCTAGCCTGCTCGTCGCTCAGAAAGTCGGTCAGGTTGGAAAGGAGCTGGCAGATGAAGCAGAAAGCTATCAATTTGGCATCCTTATTGCATCAGCAGCAGCATATGTTGTTGCAGCTTGGTGGATCGTCGTGGTCGGTTGCCGTCTGCCTTACTTTTACTTTCGCTCATTTTTGCTCACACAGGCGTATCCAGCTGCAGCAACGTCGCCACTCTCTTCCACACTATTGGGCGTAGCATTAACCGCTTTCCTGTTCCTGACGGTGATTGGCTTCCGCCTTCGCCGGACAAACATTGTAGAATCTTCGATGCTCTCGTTATTCCTGGCCTATAACATCTGGCTCTGTGGCTTTGATCAGACATCATCCTCAGATCCCGCATCTTCATAGTATGTCACACCTATCGCACCCACGACCATGTACTGAAAGCAACGTCTACAGTGCGCCGCTTTTATCTAATATCCTTCCCCATCTTCAAACCCTGGTTAACTTCATTACGAATACCCTCCCAAAGCCAGTACTCGTCGCACTATTTTATCGACTGACGATTCTCCAATTTGCCTCGCGCATACTTCCTACGATCGGTGCAGATGCTTGGGAGTCAGATGATTCAACAACTGATGCTTGGGATGGCAGACCTGTATGACCTCAGAAACTTAGCTCGTATGCACAGCTGACTGTTGGAAATGCCTTGCAGACATCGAAGTTGACTCGCTTCCTGCTAACATATCAACAACTGATATTTGTCATGGTGTACTCACATCTGCTGCGTGCGTTTCTCATGCGCTCTTTATCTCAAGGTTAATGAATGATGTCTGTAGTTTTGGACCCTGCATCCCAAGTTTGGTGGCGTTGGGCCAATGTCATGTTTACTCTCCTTCTATGGTCTGTAGAGCTCATCGTTAGCCCAGACGGTGATGACGTGAGCTCAAAGTGGAAAGTGGAGTAGATTGTCCAGATGGTACCCTATGGACAACGTCACGCATGTCTCTAAACAATGCGCATCTTTCTGGATCAGCAGTTATTCGCCTTCCATTCCGCCTCCTCCTCCCTCATCCCTTCATAATACTCCCTCTTCCAGATCTGTACCTTTTCCTTCACGCCCTCGAGTATCCACTCGCATGCTGCGAAAGCCTCCTTGCGGTGCGGTGATGATACTGCAATGACTATTGACGGTTCGCCCACTGGAACGGTTCCTAGGCGATGATGGACGGTGCATGATATGAGAGAAGGAATGTTGTGAAGCGGTGGCTGGTGTGTCGATCGAGATATTGCTTTACGAGCATCCTGGAGGATCTGCACCATGGTTTTAATGGCCAGCTTGCTGTAAGCTTGATATTCTAAGCGTGTCACTACCTTGCCTGTGGGATTATTTACATGGCGTGTCAATTATGATGTCCACAGCCTGTACCTTGTGGTGATACCTTTGAAGGAGTTGCGAGTGGTACCAACGAAAACGGTTGTTGCACCAGCGTTATCGTCCCTCACAGAACGCATGATTGCGTCTACATCAAGGGATTCGTAGGTCAAGACGCAGGTGCCACCCTCCCAGTCCTCTTTTGCTGCGGTTGACGTGCTCGGGTAAGCCATCGTTGGAGCCCAAGGCAAAGGTATCTGTGGTAAAATCTAATCACGCTGGCTCTCGGCATCTCAGCGCTCGCTTAGGTCGCGGTCTGACCTCCCAGAGTCCTACCAGTCTACTACATGTTCACGACGGGCCATCATCATACACGCATTTCTGTTAGGAGCATCTCTCGATTAAATCGACGACGTCCGTTCTCTCTTACACACCGCTCGTCATCACATGGTGTTCCCATCGACGTTCACCCGGAAGTCGAGGCTGCATTGGCACATGGCCGTGCAGTGGTAGCGCTGGAGTCCACGATAATAACCCATGGAATGCCGTATCCCACCTCCTTAGAGATGGCACAATCAGTAGAGAACATCGTCAGGTCCACCGGAAGTACCCCGGCCACGATAGGCCTCATCGATGGTCGTGTCAAAATCGGTCTTCAACCCACCGAGCTAGTGCGACTTGCGAGTCGAAGTACAGGTCCTGTAAAGTTGTCCAGGAGGGATATTGCTGCTGCTATAGCATCAAGGAAAGACGGCGGGACTACGTGTAGCTCAACGTTGATATTCGCTGCACTGGCGGGCATCAAGGCATGGTCATTGATGTCAGATTCCAGTGCCCTTGGCTCACCATCTTATCAGATATTTGCCACTGGAGGGTGAGAGGCATACAGCGCAACTAACTCGGACACTCATGTATTCTCAGCCTTGGCGGAGTACATCGCGGGGGAGAGAAAAGTAAGTGTCTTTCCGCCTTTTTCTCTGGTATCGACCGAATTGAGGGTCCTCGACAGCAATGGATATTTCGGCTGATTTACACGAACTTGCTCGTTGCCCCGTGGGTTTAGTATCAGCTGGAGTCAAGTCGATCTTGGACATAGGGAGGCAAGTCAAAGTATGTTCGGATCGTTTATCCCGAGTACTAATCTTCATTCATAGGACGTTGGAGTATCTTGTGCGTTGCATACTATCGATATGCTTTTCGGGTGTTTACTCAAGCAATATCTCTGTAGGAAACCCTCGGAGTGCCTGTTATATCATACGATGAGTCAAATGACTTCCCTGCATTCTACTCCCGTAAAAGTGGTTTCAAGGTTTGACCAAGGGTTGTCAATGTGATTGTGATGCTGAGACAGACTTTACAGTCACCGTGGAGCATTGATGACCCAGAGGCTGCTGCCAGGATCCTTTGTGAGGATGTCATTTGGTCTCGCTGAACTATATAGTGACTATGAACCATAGACATACAAAGGCAGCTCGGCATGTCAAATGGTGCTCTATTTGCTGTCCCTATTCCGGAGATACACGAAGCCCATGGTACCGTGTTGCAAGAAGCCATCGAAACTGCTCTACGGGAGTCAGAGGAGACCGGCGCATCCAAGTCGGGGAAGGAGGTGACACCATGGCTTCTTAAGCGTGTTGGCGAGCTCACTAGCGGCAAGTCCTTGGAAAGCAGTGAGCAGCGTATTGCAGGTCTTCCTTTGTGCGACATTCATCATTGGTCGTAGATATCGCCCTAGTCCAAAACACCGCCCTCGTCGGTGAGTGACTCTCCTCAACGGACTTGCACCGCGATATATGCTATGACACATTAGGTGGACAAATCGCTGTGGAGTATGCCAAGATTGCAAGAGAACACCAGGATGGGAAAAATGTGAGTTGTATACCGAACCAACTCAACATCCTAATCGACGCGACACCCAGTACTATTACAGTGATTTACCCACGAATTCATCCTCACAGACCACCCAGAAATCCAAGTCGGTTGAATATGGCTCTGGGAGTGCAGCAAGGAAGGAAGCCCAAAAAGCGACAGTTGTTGTCGTAGGATGCGCCGCTGTAGACATTACTTCACAAGCTGAGGTGCTTATCAAGTCTGATCAAAAGAGCACCTACCCCGGCAAGGTATCCGTATCGCTGGGTGGCGTCGCTCGCAACATTGCCGAGGCAACTCACAGGGTCATGTTTGGATCAACTGGAAATGACGCTGCGACATTGCTTGTCGCCCCAATTGGTGACGATGATTTTGGTAAATTGATTGGTGCCAAGGTCCAGTCACTCGGAATGCGGACGGATGGACTAGTGTCCATTCAAGGCCGACAGAGTGCTGTTTGCAATCTGCTTCTCGATTCGCACGGCGAGCTACAGTGCGGGGTTTCTGATATGGATCTTCCGCATACTTGGAAAGCAGACCAGGTAGGCATGACTTCCACCGAACATTCATGGGTTGCCACTGAGACGTCTTAGATACTTGCCATTCTCCGGGATCAACGCCCTCAACTTCTCGCCCTCGACGGCAATATTTCCTCGGATGTGCTTACCGCTATTGTGACAGAGTGTTTGACGATGAATGTTCAAAGTACGTTTGTTTAGTTTTCGAGTGTTCATTTAATGACCTAGTTCCGTTCAGCATTCTTGTAGGTTTCCTTTATTTACTCTCGTTCTCTTTTGCCGACCAAAATTAGTGAGCCAACTTCAATCGTGAAGGCCTCGCGTATCCTGCCCGCAGTAACCGCGAACCTTGCACGGTCCACCCGATCGGTGATATCATTCGTCTCGCCAAATCTGATCGAACTTGCCCAGATGTATCAAGATGCCCGCAACAATTACGACCTGATGTCCCACGAGCGTTGGTGGAACGTGATCGATAGCTTCGCGCTGGGATCCCAATTCCGCACTGACTTGGTGCAGCTCGCGAAGAGAAAGGTCTCAGACACAACATCAGATTTGGGCACATTGTCATTCATGGCCGATAGGGGCATTGTCCAAATGGCTGTCAACCTCCTGCCGTTCTTCCAGCACATCGTGATTAAGTGTGGAAAGCTCGGTGTGGTGGTCGTAATGCGACTCGATCGAGCAGAAGCGAGTGCCTGGGCAGCGCAAGGCAGTAACCCGCGCTATCGATACATCGTCGCTCACTCCCCGATCTCGGACGAGATGGTGGTTGTCCAGCACTTCCCCCCTCTACAAGCAACGCAGGATGTGGCATTGAACTCCACCGGAGCCGGAGATTCGCTTGTTGGAGCGTTACTAGCTGTTCTCGCTCGAGATCTTCATGCATTTAACAGTCCACTGACTTTGTCGAGGGCATTAGATATCGCTCAACAGGCAGCAATTCTGACTCTGCAGAGTCCGCACGCGGTGTCACCATCATTATCTTCGTTGAAGTCCACATGACTACACAGGCACTATTATCTAATTTCTAATATATCAATGTTGATCCAGCGGCCCAACTCGCACTGTGCTGCGTGCTACTCGGAGTCTCTCTTTCTCGGCAAGCTGTAATTCTTTGCGGTTCTCCTTCGCCTTTTTCTCATAATATGCCTGAGTGACTGTTAGAACTAGAAGGATTCAGGGAATATGGAGTACATACTTGAGCCCCATGCTTGAGGCGCGTGATGATGTTCGCAGCTTGTCCTTTGGTAAGCCTCTCCGTGGCCTCTGCAACACTTGCCCGATCCATCGCGCGTTTTCCTCTCCTTTTATTGATAAATGTCTTCTGGCTTTCTGTGGCCGGGGCTTGCCGCCACCTAGCACTCCTGAGCAAACTGTTCCCAAGTCAGCAGCTATGTACAATATCCACACGAATCCATACCCTAAAGCGAGTGGCCCACGGAGTACCTTCTGAACTGCATAGGTATCACAGCCCTTGAGCGCGTCAGATAGCGTATCTGCAGTCAATATCAACCGTTTCCGCATGAAAGGAGACAACTTCAGCTGTCTGGCGGAAGAAAGGTGCATAGTTGCCTCAGTGTATGTAGCGCGGAAGCACGCTACATTTTTTATAAGTGTTTTTGGCCCCAAATTTGTGTATCGTACATTTACCTTCACCTTCAGCATTTGGTTCAATTCGTATATAACCTTTGCCAAGGCATTCGAGGACATAGATATCTGAACCGCACCCAACCCATGCGTTTTGACTCAGCCTCGGGATGTGGGGTGACCCGGAAAAGTTGTCGACCATCGCGAAGGGATCATCATAGTCAAGATAAGTAACAGAAGTTGGCTCAGGTATTGCACCGTAACAATTTGACTTGACTGAAACATTGTTTGAGTTGCAAGAGGTAGACTCCGCCTTAGCTCTCAAGTCGGCGATGCTAGCATCTGTCTCAACGATGAACATCTAAAATCCAATGAATGGGCTAAGAATACTGACCATCGACGATTTCACCAGGATCCAGGCCAAGTAGGGTTGGTATCGAGACAACACCAGATATACGAGAGGCCGAATCCACAAAGTCAATGATGCGGCAATCGACTTTTCCACTGGCAGGAGACTGTCGCATGCCTCTGCCAATCTGCAGCGAAGGGTGAAATACATATATATAATAAAAGGCACTTGGAGCGTACCATTTGTGCATAAACATTTCGAGACCGTGTAGGACGGCAAATAACAATGCAGTCAACGTTCGGAATGTCCGCGCCTTCCGTCAAGATTGCTGTTGATTGTATAGTATCCCACTCAGTCATCGACGCAGAACCTCACGCGACGTACCACAATTGACTAAAACAGGATAGCGTCCAGCCTTAAACTCTGTGATTAATGTTCGCCGTTCATTCGTCGGTGTGTTGGAGTGTAGGTGACGAGCATCAATTCCAAACTCTCGAAAAGTTTTTGTGAGTTGCCTAACATGGGCGAGATTGACACAGAATACAAGGGTCGACTTGCGGTCAGAAGCTGGGAATGGGACGCTGATAAGTGAATAGTGTCTGTTCTGGCGTTCATAATACGTACACGCACGGTCAAGCCATGCCTGCACGACGAGGCTATTGATCGTCTCGGTGTTGATGATGCGAGCGAGACCAGAGGCATTGAAGTCCCCTGACCTGGAGTTGAGAGTGACACCTTGCAAATTGATGCTAGCTTTAACAGAGGTGAATCGCACATCACATAACCTGTGGTCAGCTTAGATTGACTTGCATGAATAGGTAGCATATGAACTTGCCATTGCTCCTTGATCATATCAAGGAAATCGCGGTGGTAAACAATTTTCTCGAACACTGAACCAAGTGCAAGGCCGTCATGACGGCTGAATGTGGCTGAGAATCCAATTATCGGGATGGAATATGGTACGGAGGGAGGCACGAAGTGTGGATCGGGATTCTTGATGTCAGCGTTGAAATGTGATAGTATTCGGCGATAGCTAGGAAGTCAGATTGGCATCGCGTTCCTGTGTCGGGTGGATGATACTTACGAAGGGGCTGCAGCATGGTGTGCCTCGTCTACGATGATTGCTTTCAGGTTCTCTGGTCGAAATTTCGCCAGTCGCTGTGGCTGGAGCAGGGTCTGGTACGTCGCCACAGTCCTGGATACATCTTACGTATAGTGTGAGGTCCAATAGTCATGCCCGAGACTCACACATCGGCTCGCCCGCTTGCTCGATGGTTGATGCCTTGTTCGAGCTCAACTTTCCAATGCGGGTGTGTTTGTTCTGCTTGAGTGGCTGCTTGACGTGCGAGCTCAACACTATTGACAATAATCAAGGAGCCAAAGGCTTGAGACAGTTTCGGAGAAGGAATTTGGGAAAGGAGTGTAGTGAAAATTGTAGTTTTGCCTGCACCTGTGGGTAGGGAAACACCGATGCGAGTGATGCCAGCACGCAGCGCGACGTGGCACGCGTCCAGACAGGATTGCTGGTACGGGCGTAGGACGAATTGTGCAGACTTGGCGAAGCCACGCCGGCGGTGAAGCAGAACGCGCAGCCTGCTACATCTCACTGACCAGGTTTGAAAGCATTTCATGGAGATGGATCGAGGACAAGATCAAGTCGATGAGGCACAAGAAATAAATAGCCAATGATGGAACAAGCATCGGCTGTTCAGACTCAGAGCGCTCTCAAGCTTCAAGCCTCACGCCGAACTGACCGGCGGGGAACGTTCTCTGCATTCGCAGATATCCTACTAGTGTTAGAGCATGTAAACTGTCCATACTCGGATGCCAATGCCAGAGAAATAAAGGAATAAAATCAAGTCTATGGAGATATGGGGTGACAGGGGATAAAATGAGAGGACGGAGCCAAGGCCCAGAGGACATGCAACATAACCATCTACCCAGATCCACCAGAGTAAACCTTGCCAAACATGACTTGTTGGAGCTTGTCGTATAACGACAAAACACCAGCACCAGCGACACCACGGAGGATGTTGGCACCAGCACCCTTGAACAATGATTTGGTGCCCTCCTTGGCAATGATTTGCGACCCAGCATCAAACATCGACTTGTAGTGGACACCAGCGCCGGAAGTCATCATCATACGACGACTGAAAAACAGGTCAGAAACCAGTGAGTCGTTCAAGGAAAGCTACCAACCGGATAGTATCGAGGGGATACGACGCAAGACCGGCACCAATTGTAACACCCCAACCGAGCATAAACGACGCGAAGAAGGATCCCTCAAGGGCACCCACAAGTACAACAGGCTCTGGAGGGAACCATCAATACTAATCGACCAGAGGTGAACAAATGACATACTGAGCGAATCATAGACACCGAAATAGAGACCACGGTAGACAATGATACCAACCACCGATGGGACGAAGCCACGGTAGAGACCCGCAATACCGTCAGATGCGAGGGTCTTTTTGTAGACATCAACGAGACCATTGAACTGACGGGCTCCGCCACCCTTCGCAGACTTGGCATCGTTGGCAAGTCGGGTACGGGCGTAATCGAGGGAGTACACGAAGAGAAGCGACGAAGCACCGGCGGCACCACCAGAGGCGACGTTACCAGCGAACCATGTCCAGTACCCCTCCGACTTCTTGAAGCCGAAAAGTGACTTGAAGTAGTCCTCTGCAGGTAATGATTAAATACTGGAGAGAACGGAGTGTTAATAGGCATACTGAAGGCAAAGTTCAAAGCCTGCGTAGGGAAATAACGGATCACGTTGGCGGTGTTTCCACGCCATAGTGAGACGAGACCCTCCTCCCTGTAGGTACGAGCGAACGCGTCGGTGACACCCTTGTACGGTGCGGCAAGACGACCTTGTTTGATCTGAAAGCCAGGTGAGTTGGATGGAGAGCATGGTATAGGCGACGCACCATCTCATCCTGGTTTTGCACCAACAGCTTGATTCGCTCAATGGGTGCTGCTGACGTCTTAGCGACGGCCTACACAACGGATAGTGAGGATGTAGTCGGACAAAAAGGTGGAAAAGGATGCATACGGCTGAGACACCACCCATGAGGAAATCAACTGCACAAAGAGATTGAGGTGGAGGACAACGACGAGGAACGAGAGGAACGAACTCATGAAGTCCTGAGGAGACTTGACCTTTTTCACGTCGGCCATTTTTTTAAAAGCTGAGTGGGGAAGGATGAAGATAGAGGATGAGAGACAACCTGAAAAAGTTGCGCGCTTTTGACAGTCTGCGGGAATTTCCGGAACATTGATATTCTCACGCTCTTGACCGATGGACCGGTCCTTCTCGGCCCGACCGACCACTCGCCAATGCGTGGTTTGCATGATAATTGAGCATTACTACCCAGTATTATATGTAAGGTGTCGGTTACCATAGTGCTATCATACATCCTTATTCACCTCTCTCACTCGACTACGGCCAAACACCAGAGCGCGAAACAGACCCACCAGAATGAGGACCATAACTATAATTCCCACCATATTGCTCATAGCCGCTGCGGTGAGTCTCCCCCACCGCAGTTGCCCCACCCGGCGAGATGTATCCCCCACCTGCTTGTGCTACATACGGCGCGGGCGGGAGGCGCAACGGAGGCAACTGCGGTCCAGTGTATGCTGTCTGTGGAAGTTGTCCCGCAACCCCAGAGGGGATGGATGATCGTGCAGCACCACCTGTAACAGGGGAGATAGGCGGAAGCGTACTAGGAACCGACTGCGGGTTGGTCGCGACGGCATCCACCCGCGACTTCTTCCAGATCTGTTCCGTGGGCGAGGGCGCGCCTGACGGTGCTTTCCGCTTCTCCACCGAGGGCCGTAGGGGTTGCGACTGTGGCTGCGATGAGGACTGTGACCTCGGTTGTTCATCCTCAGAGTCAGCGGTAAGATCGATTACGTCTTCCTGGTGAGATTCTTGTGCGGCCGGCGCTGTACGTAGGGTAACTGGTTTGGGAACCGAACTCGACCCAACACTATGCGAAACCGACAGCTCGCGTTTGACTCGGCCTTCGTCCTCGTCGTCTGAATCTAAAACAAGTATCTCGACTTGTTTCTTCGCGTGAGCTTTCGCATCCGCTTCTTCATCTACAGATGCAGGCGACGATTCACGAGGCGGTGAATAGTGATGTGACACGACGACGGGATGGGTTGCATGCCATTCGGGAGATGCAAACTTGTCATCATATGTATGCCATTGACCGTCGTTCTCGACCACCACATCATCGACATCTTCTGAAGTGTCCTTCAGAATTTGGTCAAAGTATCTGGAAAAACAAAAGGATTAGAAGGGGTGAACAACCGGCAATACAAATACATACCCATCAATAATAAGATCGTCGGGATTGAGAGCCTTCTCGCACACCGGACAAAGCCAAGTGGTCGTTTGCTCCATACAAGAAAACCACGATGTTGCATCGAAGCACTGTGGGTGAACACATAGCACCGACCTGCACGGTGTCTGAATTCGCATGAAGCTCAGCTGTGAAAAAATGAATGGATTATCATCCCATATAGTAACTTTTGTTAACTCAACATACCGGGCACTTCAAGGACATCTTCTGTGGACCCGCAACTATTTCGTCGTCATCGTTCGACGGCTTGAACACTATTACAAGAGATAAGCTTGTCATACGAAAGAAAGGAAGGGTAGCTCACTCTCCGCTAGAATATCTTGGCTACTGCGGTATTTGCCTTTCTTCAACCTATCCACTAGTTGCGCAACTGTGGTCACTTCGACCAGGAATACCGTCATGTAAAATTTCTTTTGGCATATCAGCAGGCGACTATGCTTTCTGTAAACTGCTTACTTTGGGCTGAACGGGCTGCTGGCTGTTCACGTATACCATTTCAACGCGGTTTTGACCATTCATTCGCACCATTCTGCCAAGGTCAGCTGGCGGCGCAGTGCCAGGCTTCTTCTTGAGCCCCTTCAAATTAGCCTGTAGTGCCGTTCCATTCACTCGCACTTCACACGTCGGTGGGAATTCAATTGGGCAAGGGCCGGCAGGTGGCCTGAAAACCGTTGGGTTCAGGCTATAATAGGTAGAAGTAGTGCAATACAACCGAAGCTGATACTTGGGGCTGTGGATGGTAATGAGGGTGCGCTAGTTCGATGCACACTTGTCAACATACCTGGCGGAACTCAGCTTCATAGTTTGTTCGCTGTTGAGAGTGAAGGTGAGACTTTGTTGCTTCCGATCAGTTGAGCTTGTCGACTCTGCTTCATGATCAGTGAGGTGAAATACACGATGAGTGTGGACCGAACCTGGACACTCTGCGATTCCAGACACCGACTGATCGATGCGGAAGAAAGGGGATGATTTGAAGCGCATGGCTGAAATCCACTCAGCAAAAGGGGTGTGAAAGCGGTTTCATATCTCACCAAGCTTGGATACACCTGCACCTGCTACAGCGCTTACCGGTGGGGGTGGCGCCCGTGGTGGCGCGTATGGATCGTAACGGCCAGTCGAGGTTGCAGGGAATATCGTCGTAGAACCATATGATGCGGGGGTCATTGTCTGAATGGGCTGGACTCCCGCCGAGCCTGTTGACCGACTTTGAGAATACCTAAAAGGATAAGTGGGCTATCAACAACATGCTCACGGCGCGGAGAACAAGATGTCCTGTGGTATGCGAAACCGCTAAATAATATGATGCAACACATTCGATGGGTGCATAGTGGCTTAGGCGGACAAAAGTATGCTTGACTCACATTCCGGAAGTACGGACCTGATAAAGGATGGCTTGAGCTTTGGTCCATTTCTCTATGTTATTTGATTGTCTCCAGGCGTCCATTTGATGGACGATTCTATCAATCAAATCCTGCTTCTTTCCAGACTTGACAAAAACAGTTTGACACTGATCATTGAAGCCGGTCAAGATTTGCTTGAGTTTATCGACAGTATTATGCTTGACAGTATGGCGCAAATTCTAGGAGGGATTAAATGACGCTGGATACACGATGACTGCAACTTACTTCAAAGTCAGACCAGGAATTGTTTGCTGCCATCAGATTGTAAGATTGCAGCGAACGACCAGAGGACGAACACCAGTATGACCACGAGCCTAGTGGATGACGGCTAACTCGAAGCTTTCGCAAGGTGGCCAAGTTACTTTCAGGCGTCACTGTACAAAATACACAAGCATAAACAAATCCGTGGACTCTTGGTCACGTGTAGATAATCTTGCCTTCTGACCGTCATCATGTCCGACGATGAGTACGACAAGCTCTCAAAGGAAGAGAGGGAAGCCAAGGACAAGGCTGACAGGGAGCGTGAAGCTTCCGAACAGGCTGGTAGGAGTCCGTAGTTGTGTGTCTGATGGTGAACACCCACTGTGACTTAGCTCTTCCATACACCTGGAGGCAAGAGTTAGGCGAAGTAGATATCGTCGTTCCCGTACCAAAGGGAACGCGCGCCAAGGAACTCGCAATCACCATTCAAAAGAAGAAGCTCAGCGTTGGGCTTAAAGGGAAAGACAAAATCCTGGATGGTGAGCTCTGCAAGGAAATAAAAGTCGAGGATAGCACCTGGACGTTGGGTAAGAGACCTTATGTCGCTTAATCCTTACATCTTACCATCGCCACAGAGGATCAGGAATCAGTCCTGATTCATCTTGAAAAACTCAACAAACAACAATGGTGGGAGAACGTTCTGACCCATCACGCGAAGCTCGACACTCGTAAGATTCAGCCGGAGAATAGCAAGTTGAGCGATCTTGATGGTGAGACCAGGTAGGTGGTATGAACACGTTTGTCATATCGAAAATTGACGTGCTTTGCAGGGGGATGGTCGAAAAGATGATGGTATGATTTACGTTGGAAGATTGCTGCGCCATCTAATGCTCGTATTGTCAAGTTTGATAATCAACAGAAGGTATATTCGCATCCGTTGTTATTTAATGTACAAACTCAGCCGCCTTCTTGTAGCAAATGGGCAAGCCCACTTCGGATGAGTTAAAGAAGATGGAGGTGCGCGAACAATCACGTCTGTGGTTATCTAGTCTTTTCATTATTTTGCTTCCATAGGCACTGAAGAAGTTCCAAGCCGCTCATCCGGAACTAGACTTTTCCAACGCAAAGATTTCATGATTGAAGTTTATGGGAAGGGGTAATCTTCTACGCATATGTGGATGGCCTGATGTACACACACCCAGAACTCACAACCCACGGGTATTCAAATGCAAAGTGATGCCTGAAACTCAGTCTATTGCGCTCGTCCAGATCCATATTCGCCCATTGACTCCTAGTGCGATAAGTGACAACCCATGACAGCCGAGCGTGACAGCCTGCAGACTGTGCTCAGCTCTCGGGATGACAATCTCCTGTCCACCGAGAGGTTGTGAAAGGGTGGCCCTCTGGGATACTGTCGGCGCAACGACATGCTCTCCGTCGTCATCATCTTCGTCCAGATGCAAGCGACTCAGATCAGCAATCTCGTCCCCATCACCTTCGTCCAGTGGAAAAGGGGGCCGTTGTCGCGGTCGAAAATCAGCTACATTGTGAAGTCGTATTCGATCCGGGAGGGTGACGACGATCACGTAGTTATTCCTAAGAGTGTATGCGATGTGAAGATGACGCGTTAGTTGGGATATGGGTGCAACCGATAATAATTTGAACGAAGCTTGTCAAAACAACATCTCAGGTTTTAGAGGCCATGCCTGGAATAAAAATGCTCACAGCTTTCCTGATAATCCTGCAGAGAACTTTCAGTATCCACAAGCAACAATGGCACGGATCGTACCGATGCACAGCCCCTCATCACCCTTGATGGCTTCTGCTGGTTCGGCGGGAAAAAACGATCAAAACCAAGCCAGCGCCAGATCGCGATGGTTCCGTCCGCAAAGTATACGTTCTCCTTCTGCCCGTTGTGGCGCATCAAAGCTGGCGCGCTGTGCGTTGCGAGGACGTCTAGGCTCAACCTGTTGAGGATATCGACACGGTGCTCATCATCCGATTAAGGTATTAATGACTTGCCAATTTACTGACATGATCCACGCCTGGTGAATGCGCGTCGAGCTGAAGAGGGGCTTATCTTCGCGAGCCATCTCCTCGAAGGACATCTTTGGTAAACACCATATTTTGACAGCCCTGTCGAGCTAAAATGAAAATTTAAGTGGATGAATCATCGAGGAATATTGACGCACTCCACAGGTTGCGAGCAACGGATAGGTGGGGTGAAATGACTGAGCTGTGGTGAGTCAAGACAATTTAGCCTTCGAACATCACCTACGGCATTCAGTACTGCAGCGTTATGCCCACCGGATGGTCCGCCACAGAGGACGGCTACACATCGACCTATCCCAACGCCTTCGGGTTCACTTGATTGTAAACCGTGTGGAGCGCCACCGAGACTAGGCGACATAGAAGGGGGCCAGTGTGGGTTGTTGGGAAAGTCGCGCGGTGTCATTGTCAGATCATACAATCTTGCTGAAAAGTCCCTCGAACACGTGCAAATTAGATATGGGTAAGAAGGATGGACCACAATCGCAGTGATTTCCTGGTCATGGTTGGTCAAAGAACGCAACATGCTTCGCGAACCCACTGAACACCTTACCCCGCCATGACCCCTAAGTTTCCCGACGATGTTCTTTTGTTTAGCATCGAGTACGTAGAGTATACGGCCACGCGAACACACTATCAAAGGGTCGAGAGGGGTTTCGTTTGATAACGCCCATGCGACGGCACGGAATGGATCCTGAGGACGGGGTGTCAACTGAGTGCTTGCCAACCACTACCGAATACAAACTTGACTGTCGTCCTGAGATACTTTGACGCAAAAGCCATTGCCCGGGTGAGTGGGAGAAACAACGGCGATAGCGTCGGATCCACCAACAGCCATGGTCCCAGACCAACGGTCTGTCATCATCCTCCAACCTTCTTGTAGCTCGGGCTTATCCATCTCTCCGGCCCATAGTGTCTGTAGGGATAGTGCGTCCCAAGGGAAATGAGCGATCGAGTGAGCTGAGCCTAGGAAAGAAAGCTGTTCCAGCATGTTATGTTCAGCCTGATGGTGCTAGAGGATATGAAGGGGACACAGACATCGAGGGTCTTGCTAAGCCTGAACGGACGCGAGGACTCTTCGGCGAGGGACATTTCGGATGGTTCAAAGTGAGTCAACCAAAAATGGAAAGAGGGCGTACCACTACTCCTTAGTCCGAGCTTTCTTCATCACTCACATGGCCACTGAAGCACCATCAGAACCCGTTCAGGACGCATACGAACCCAAAACACCGCTGTCTCGCGCGACCACGACGGGTCTTCAGGCAGGCGCAGTGGGGGCATTCGTCAGTGCAGTGCAGAATGCGCTGGCCTCACACTCGGCTGGTGCTGCTGGTTTCCTGACCCGCACCGGAGGCACTATTGGAACTTTCGGTGAGTCGCCTCAACATCTCCGCGTTTCACATTTTGTAGATCATGCTTGAATAGCTGCAATGGGCGCTGCTTTTGCATTCACCGAGGCGGCGGTTGCAAATCAGCGAGAAACTGACGATGCACTCAACGGGCTTGCTGGTGGATGTGCAGCTGGATTCTTGGCGGGTATTCGAAGTACGTTTTACCATGCATGGTGACCCATTTTCGTGTCTCACGCGTTCTCTGTCATAGCACGCTCCCTACCTATAGCTGTCGGCTCCTGTGCGGTGGTTGGTGGGGCCATGGCTACCTTCGACTACGCAGGGCAAATAATTGGGGACACAGAAGAGAAGAAGGAGGAGAAGCGGAAGAAGTTTTTCAAGACTCGACCAATATTTCACAAACCCACTCTTGATCCGTCTCCTGTTCCATCTTCAATAGAGTGAAAGTGATGTAACAGCTTGGTAGCAGCCCAAAACACAGCACTTAAATAGACCACTACATTTGTCTGATCACAAGTACTTGTAACTTTTCGACAAAGGCGCTTCAATCCTACGTCAAAGTACAAAAATAATGTAATGCATGGGCAACCATAGAATACCGACATAATAGTTTAGTCCCCAGCACGCACGTTCATCAACTCCTCGATACGGGCATAAACCTGCTTCTCGTGCGCTGCATAATAATCAGGCCATGAACTGGCAGACCTGCATTGTTGCTATGACACAAATCACTTAGGTGAAAGGCTCAAAGTACAATGGCAATACGTACATGTTTCTCCAATTCTTGCCACACGCGCTCATCGTCATCATCATCACCTCCCCCCGAGGCAAAAAATCGAGTGATCACGTCGAAATCTTGCCGTTCCAGGTCCTCTTGAGATGGATGGCTCGGACTTAACGAAATATCACTATTCTTTTTGGCGGTGCCAAAGATACGCCCTTTGGAGGGTATACCGTCATTGAACTCTCGAGATGAATTCTGGTGTACAGCTTCATTGACACGTTTCCGGTTCGCAATATTCGCCCGCTTCCTAACATCTTCTAATGCACCCTTCACTTTCTTCTCGATGTGAGCTGCCCAGGACGCAGTACTATGATGAGACATCTAAATCGAGAACGTGAATTAAATACACCTAGATCACGAGCTACGCTTACTTTGTTGTGTAGTTTGGAAATCAAAGCAGTGTTGGAAATGGTTGGGTCACGGGTCAGGTGATACTTAGCGAGGCGAAGGAAGTATTCGTCCTCCGCCTCAGTGAACAGATATTTACCATTCTTCATCAATTGGCGGGTCGCTGCAGAAGGAGGCGTCGGGGAACGTGATGTCGTTGAATCCCCCCCCTCCTCGACAACAGATTTAGACGGTGCAGAATTTGGTGCTTTCTTCGATTTCTTGTTCGTCGAAGACTTCGAAGGAGTCCCCCTCAACTTCTTACCCTCGCCTGTGGCCGGAGAAGATTTAGGCTTTGCTACTTTGATCTGATGAGATAGCGTCTCTGAAGTTTCAATCTTGATAGAAAAGGCACTCTGACGGCCTCGTTTTAAAGGTTTGACTTTCGCGACGGATTCCATAACGTAATCCGTTTCATCTAGCAAGGCACCCTCTTCGACGCAGTCCGTCACGAAGGCGGCCAAGATTGGAGACTTGCCTAGAGCAATGGCCTCGTTGAGAAGGCCTTGAAAGGTATCTGAGCGAGCGGACAGGATCAGGTAGTCGGCATCTGCAATATTGTTGACAATCTTTCCCTTGTTTTTCTACTAAAATCGTCGGCATCAAGTTTTCGGTGAGGAGTGCTATCTAAACACACCTTGATGTTTGTGACAACAGTGTGCCGGCCATGAAGATCTACTTGTACAAAGAACCGCAACGGCTGCCCAGGCCCAGACAAGAAAATTTCTCCATGTTTTTTACGTGCAATGATTTTTTGGTGTCGTGTGGATGGAGCAGAGGAATGTGTCGAATACGAACCGTCAGAAGCTTCCATGAGTTCATCAGCTTCAGAACGTTCGGAAGAGTCTGTCGAGATTGCTTTCTCTTTTCCTTTACGCAACCGCTTTGGAGGTGGATTAGTGGGCTTAACTGCAGGGGGGCGTTTACGAGATATTGATGGAGTTAATACTTCGTCTGGCGGACGACGAGAGGACTTGACGTTTCGTGTCATGGAACGATCCTCGGAAACCTCTGTACCAGACCTGCGCTTCCGGGAAGAGGTAGCAGTATCGTTGAGAAGGTGGTCCTGAGAGCTGGACAAAGATGCGGCGATACTGGGAGATTCAAATCCCCTGGTCGCTTGAGGGATGGGAGTTGAAGGTGTAGGTGTGGCTGGTGATTGCACGGAGAACGTGGAGGTATTGAAATTAGCTGGTGGTTGCGAAACGGGCAATTGATTCTGGCCAAACCAACTAGACTGATCCATGTGTCGCACGACCTCCATTATAGTCATTATGGTCGCAAGATTTGAGTTCTGAAGGTTCACACCATTAATGGATGTCGTGTTCGGCGTCATCTGCGTCATCTGTGACTGAACAGAAGGTAACGGGGTATGGGGTACGCTGGGAGCGTGGACCATTTGTGGTTGGGAAGAAGGAAAGGCAGTATGCAGAAATGGTTGAGCTGGCATCACTTGGGGCTGAGAAGAAGGGTAAGCTTGTTGGGTACCAAACGGCGCGTACGCGTGTGTATTCTGAGACTGAGATAGTTGCATGAATAAGGTAGGTTGGGGATAGGGTAATAGTTGTGTGGCTGGTTGGGGTTGAAGACTTTGTGGTGGTGGTACGTCGTCGTGGATGTCTGCCATCGGTTCTTCTGAGAGGGTTACGCCGACTACGGCAGGCTGAGCTATTGGAGGTCCCGGTGGTGGCGGTCCCATGGTGCGTGGTGCTGACATATTGGACTCCGATTGGGTGATGTCTAAGTGATTGGCGACAGTGTTTTCGGGTCGTTGAGATGTGGGATCCACCGGAGTGACCCTGGGTGTTGGTAGCGGACTTCTTGTAACGTGTATCAGTGGACGGTGTTGTGAAAGAATCCGGCGACTGACTTTGTTACGAGTGCCTCTACTTCTTCAAGTTCGTCTTCATCCACTACAACGCCATCAATGGTAACGGGTTTTCCGTCGTCTATTGTCATTGCGTCTCCCCAATTATCGGCTTCGAGTAAAGGTCGACCAGCACCTACGGATGCCCGGGCCCAGGTGTGTTCAAGCACCACTTTGCTTGCATCATGGCCCCAAGTGCGGATGAGACGTTTCCCACTCTCGGTTGTAGAGTCAACCAGGATGATGGCAGCCTCCTTGGCGTTGCTCACGACTAGTGCACCCGAACTCTAGACGGAAACGATGGTGTCGGGAACGCGGGATAGTCGTAACAAGTTGTGCATACCTTCAACAGTCTGACAAGTTTGGGACGACCCTCGAGCTCGACAGCCTGCAGGTTGATTTTCAACGGGATACCCTGTGCATTGACGAGTATGCCCCCGTGCTGAGCGCTATGCTGTGTCAACGACAATTCCGAGAGTTCCATGTTGGGTCTGGTCACTGTGCGAGACTCGAGCACGCGCTCGACGGCCCGCATAGTACTACATCGAATTCTACTAAATGCACGTGACCCCCTAATAAGGGGCTCAATAGGTACAGAAAACACACCACAGCCTCGGTCAGATATTTGTTGTCATACATTTTATTGCATGGACACTATCATGGCATAACAGGGAGAAAAAAAGTATAACATGATGATGCCGCAGGAATATAATGGGTCTTCACCGGTAACTTGAGAATAGATCAGCAAACGAACTGGAAACGCATGACGTAGACATACCTCTTCTGCCTACGGGCACGGGCACCAGCACCACCAAACTTCTTCGGCTCCATCCGTCTAGGATCTGCGATCAACAACGTACGGTCGTATGCAACCAACTTTTTCTTCAGTTCCATGGCGCTGTAAGCATCGATGTACTTGGAGTAGTATGCAACGACGGCTTTTGCGATAGCCTGCCGGATAGCATATACCTGAGAGGTGTGTCCTCCACCCTTGACACGCACTCGGATGTCAAGAGGGGCGAAAGACTCCTCTCCCGCGACAAGAATTGGCTCGTAGATCTTGAAGCGGAGTATTTCGGGCTGGACAAGGTTGATGGGAGACCCATTGATACGGATGAGGCCACGACCCTCCTTTGCGTGGGCTACCGCGGTAGCGGTCTGCAACATACGTTGAGTAAGTGGATCTATCCCTCGTTATTGCGTGCATCCCAGTGCGGACCTTCTTTTTACCGAAAGTTTGAACGGCCTTTGGTGTCGACATGTTGTTGGTTGAGGGAGGAAACTACCGAGGTTGGGGCGATCTGCAATGGGTGAGATCAGCGTCGTTGGATGATGAGTGAGCGCGGTCATCCAGGGAGAGGAAGTCGCATCCAGCGTATTTCCCGGCAATTTTGACCTGATATTTGCCAACATGGCATGTTCGCCTCGCAGGAATGGATAGAGAAAGAGAAAGAGAACGAGCTTACCCTCTCTGAGTCGGTTCAAGTGTTGCTGGTCTTCGCTCGCATCGTCCACGGCCAATGTGTTGACGGCAAAGAGTTCCCACGATCCATCTATGGTAATGCTAGCGTGCGTCCTCTCGTGCTAATTTCTACTCCACAGCAGGACGCGATGCTTCCAGCTTTTTGGCAAATAGCCCGCCAAGCAAGTGGTGCTCCGGTCCTACGGAGCACCCATGTAGCACAGGGCCTGCAACGTATCCCCAGTCTGACACGGACATTCGCTGCAGCCGTATCAGTCCATGTCCAAGAGTCCTCGATCGGCCGAGAGTGTACAGGTCCTTTTTTTTTTGTCTCGCATGAGTTATGCCCCGCTAACCCCTGCGTCAGCTGTCGATCTCGCTGAGCCAGTATTTCTTACATTGTCGTCTCTTCAGGGAAAGAAGGCAAGAGACAAAGCAGTTAGTCTCGACCCGACCGTATTCAACCACCCCATCCGACGCGACATCTTGCATCTCTGTGCCGTGCACCACCTGGATTCTCTCCGCCAAGGGAGTGCCAATACCAAGACGCGAGGGGAGGTCCGAGGTTCCGGGAGGAAAATTCGACCTCAGAAGGGGACTGGGAGAGCACGTCTGGGGGATGGGCAGAGTCCTATGCTTCGCGGAGGGGGTGTCGCCTTTGGTCCAAAGCCACGCGATTTCAGTACAAAGCTTAACCGCAAGGTCATCCAGATGGGAATGAGGGTGGCATTGTCAACGAAATTCAAAGAACAGAGACTAGGTGTCGTGCCTCGCATCAAGTGGTATTGCCACAAGACAGTCACGCTCAAGAATCGGCTTGAGACGCTCGGATGGAGAACGGGGACACTGTTCGTTTCTGGTCTGCCTCAGGTGGACCCTGCCATCCAACGCGCCGGAAGGAATTTGCGAGGACTGGGGTTCAGGCACGTCGATGAGGTGAACGTGTATGACCTCGTCAAGTGGCGCAGGGTAATATTGGATCTTCCTGCCGTCGCATTGCTAGAGTCGAAACTCAGCCGGCAGCTTATCAGACGAGAAGGGCTCCCCGCGATGGAGGAGGGTGTTGCTTCTGGCATGTGATGGTTGTCTATATCGTAGCAATTAAATAATCTTGTCTCGTTCTCGCCGATATGTCGAGTCTCATCATGCACGCGCATTTACGCGGCCACGTGATGGACGCGTCCTCATTGCGCTCTTGACCTGGTCGTCGGAGCACACCGCATTACTTACCAATAGCCATGTCTCAACCATCTCAAAACGAGGAACCGCAAGAAAACTACTCCCTCTCAGGTCCTCTCCTCGTTGCAAAACTAGAAGAAGCCGGCATACACGCCAACGACATCAAGAAGCTCGCAGATGCCGGTCTTCATACCGTCGAAGCTGTCGCTTTTACACCCAAGAAGAACCTCATGGCTATTAAGGGTATATCAGACGCCAAGGCCGACAAGATTCTTGCTGAAGGCAAGTGTGGCCCGCGTCAGTTTGATCCGGTCCTGTCAATCACAAGACAAGCTAGCCCAGAAAATTGTCCCACTGGGCTTCCAGAGTGCTACAGAAGTGCATGCCCGTCGTTCTGAGCTGGTACATATCACCACCGGCTCCAAACAGCTAGATGCTCTGCTGGGTGGTTTGTGAACACCTAATTGGCTTCATCTACTCAGCTACCTGACTCGCATATAGGTGGCATTGAGACTGGTGCTATAACAGAATTATTTGGTGAATTCAGGACGGGCAAGTCCCAGTTGTGCCACACACTCTCGGTGACTTGTCAGCTCCCTGTCAGCATGGGAGGTGGAGAGGGCAAATGTTTGTATATCGACACCGAGGGAACTTTCCGTCCTGCCCGCCTACTTGCCGTTGCTGAAAGGTATGGTCTCAATGGAGAGGAAGTACTGGACAATGTTGCGTATGCGCGCGCATACAATGCAGACCATCAAAATAGTCTGCTCACTAGCGCCAGTGCCCTCATGGCGGAGTCAAGGTGCCATGTGTATTCACCATATTATACCCTAATTCCTGATGATCGGTGCAGGTTCTGCCTTCTTATCGTCGACTCTTGTACAGCGCTGTATAGAACGGACTTCAGTGGTCGTGGAGAGCTTTCCGCTCGCCAAAATCACCTCGGAAAGTTCCTGCGCACCCTTCAGCGACTAGCTGACGAGGTCAGTTACCTTGCCTGTTCGTGTGAAGCGTGGCTTATGCCCTCGGTCCAGTTTGGCATCGCTGTCGTCGTCACAAATCAAGTCATGTCAAATCCTGATGCATCTGCTGGTCCATATGCTGCGAATGAGAAGAAACCCATTGGAGGCAATATTATGGCCCATGCGTCTACTACTCGGTCAGTAGCTACTGCTTTTTGGTCCTCGTTGCTCATTCTCTGCCAGGTTGCAACTCAAGAAAGCCCGTGGAAACACACGGACATGTAAGATTTACGATTCACCATGTCTTCCAGAAATGGAGACCACGTTTGCTATCCTTTCCGGTGGAGTAGGAGACCCTGAGGAAGAAAGCTGAACGTCTGGGGCCTTTGGAATGATGATATACTCCTTGGGAACTAATACCGTAGAGTCAGCTGTGGAAATGTTGAATTGCATCTGTTGTAAGCTCGGGATGTCAACGTTATCAACTTTTGGCACCATTACTGGTGAAACATTGTGGTGTTCATGCAACGCATCTGTCTAAAAGGACATCCGTTTTGTGTAGATTACATTAAAAAAATCGATGAACCAGTTGAATGGTAACAATGTCCACTTCCTGTTACGGGGGTGCTATTACACCAACAGACGTGTTAGAATGTTTGCGCTGGTGTGGTTGATGGTCTCCCTGAGTTTATTGATATCTGAAGGACTGACATCAGCAATGTCGGCCAGCAGGTAAGCGATGTCGCCCTTGGAATCCGAGTACTGCTTCTCAACGTTGTATGGGGACAGAATATCGTTGACCTGTCTGAGTACACCGGGTTGGTTGGTGTGAACGTGGCAAACACGGATATTACTGCCTTGTTCAGCAGTAATGGCACGCAAGTCGACCTCTGGGAAGTTGACTGCCCCGAAGGTAGAGCCGTAGTTGAGATAACGCGTCAGCGCCTGAGAGACTTCTTCCCCAATCATGCGCTGAGCCTCTTCGGTGGAACCACCGATGTGGGGGGTGAGGATCACGTTCGGAATACTGCGAAGAGTAGTGGCCCATGAATTGATCTGGTCGTCGAAAGGTGTACCGTTTGCTCCTGGCTCGGCAGGGTATACATCCAGCGCAGCACCAGCTAGGTGTTTAGATGTGAGCGCATCAATCAGGGCTGGGATGTCGACCACACGACCGCGTGCATTGTTCATAAGATACGATCCCTGCTTCATCTGCGCGAGCTCCTGCTTCGAAATCATATTGATGGTCTCGGGAAGCTCAGGGGTGTGAAGGGTGACGAAATCAGCTTCAGCCAGGAGTGCTGGAAGTGTTTCGATTTGGCGAGCAGAGCCGAGAGGCATGATGTTGACGACATCGTAGAAGATGACGCGCATGCCAAGCGCCTCAGCGAGCACGGAGAGTTGTGAACCGATGTGTCCGTATCCCACGATCCCGAGAGTCTTCCCGCGAACCTCCCAGCACCCCTTGGACTGTTTGTTCCAGATGCCTGCGCGCATCTCACAGGAACGTTGGAACCACTGTCGTGAGAGTGCGATGATCTCGGAGACGACTAACTCTGCAACTGATCGGGAATTGGAGAAGGGGGAGTTAAAAACAGGGATGCCAGCCTTGGCTGCAGTGACGAGGTCGACTTGGTTGGTCCCAATGCAGAAACAACCAATGACAAGGAGCTTGAAAAGGAATGAGAAAGAGGACACGGCTGAATGGATAACGCACACCTTTGTTGCCGCCTTGATGACGTTTTCTGTAATTCGAGTTTTGCTACGTATACCGACGGCGTGGTAATGAGGAATTTTTTCTAGAAGCTCGGCCTCCGAGAAAGCGGTGGCGTAGTGATCGACATGGAAGCCTTGGGATCTGAAGTAACGGACAGCATCTTGGCTGATGTTTTCCAGGAGGAGGAGCCTCAGGTCCTCATTGTCGATGGGGTGGAGTACCTTTGGCTGTCTGATGGCATTGACGGCTGCGAGGGAATCCCGGTGACGGATCCGGTCTGAAAACGACTGGGACGATGGCGAGGCGGACGCGGCAACGACACGCGGAGAGGATGACGGGATGGGGATGGGGATGGGGGACATGTTGGGGGAACGGAAATGAGGGTGATTAATGTTCATTTCTTGGGTGGCTTTTATGGCTTGCGATGATCGTGCGCGGTGTGACTTGGACGGGATCTCATGATAAATTAGTGGCGTCAATGAGTCATCGCAGTCACATCATGCGCCTCTTTCTCCTCGATCACGGCGCTGGCAACGTCCAGAGCCTCGCAAACTCGCTCACAAAGCTTGGCTACTCTGATTACAAGTGGATCAGAAATGCCCACGACTTTGCCGAGTTGCACGCTATCTCGGATACACCTGTAGGCAATCATCACCCCATTTCCATCCCTGATGGCCCCATCATATCCCTTAGGCTCTCATATTTCCTGGCCAGGGTGCCTTCCACACTGCCATCCAGTCCTTGCATGATCGTGGTCTGTTTGAGCCCCTTCAAAAGTACCTCCATTCCGGGAAACCATACTTTGGCATCTGCATCGGCATGCAGGTCCTCTTCGCATCTTCGGCCGAGTCCCCCGGCACTCAGGGACTAGGGACGATACCGTGCCCAATAGTTCGCTTTGATGACACAGACAAGGCTGTCCCTCACATGGGCTGGAACACCGCGGACTGCCTCGATCTCTCCGATCCGTCACTTCTTGAGGGCGTCTCGTCCAGTTCACACTATTATTTTGTCCACTCTTACTGCGCCAAGTACGATCCCTCCACTCCTGCTGCCCAGTGGGCACATTCCACCACCCAATATGGTCAGGAGGTCTTCATATCCACAGTGCGGAAGCACAATATATTTGCTGCCCAATTCCACCCCGAAAAGTCGGGCCCAGCGGGCCTTAATATCTTGAAGGATTGGATAGAGCAATCCCGCAAAGGACGTACCCTTGCTCCCCCAGCCTCCCTCTGCATACCGCGTCCCCCAAAGCCAAAAGACGGGTTTACCAAGCGCATCATCGCATGCTTGGACGTCCGTGCCAATGATGACGGAGACCTCGTCGTCACAAAAGGCGATCAATATGATGTCCGCGAGAAACTCTCACCCTCGGATGTTACCATAGTCAGCACCGCTGGTGCAGTACGCAACCTTGGGAAGCCGGTCGCACTCGCCGATAAATACTATTCATCCGGGGCAGACGAATTGTGTCTTCTTAATATCACCTCATTCCGTCACTCTCCTCTCCACGATCAGCCAATGATTGCCGTCGTTCGCGTTGCCGCCGAGAAAGTCTTTGTCCCTCTCACGATTGGAGGTGGTATCAAGGACACCACCGATCCTGATGGTACCAAACGCTCAGCAGTCGAAGTAGCTGGAACATACTTCCGCGCTGGTGCCGATAAAGTCAGCATAGGCTCTGAGGCCGTCTACGCGGTCGAGAAGCTGCGCGCAGCGAACAATGTCGGTGACGGTTCTAGCGCGATCGAGACCATATCGAAGGTGTATGGTAGCCAAGCTGTTGTCGTCTCCATTGATCCAAAGCGGGCGTACGTGAACCCCGCCACATACGATGGACCGTACAGAGACGAGCTCGTCTACAGGCAGGATGATAGCCACGATCAGCGTGGCGAGGCTTGGTGGTATCAGTGCACTGTCTCTGGAGGACGAGAAGCACGCCCGATCTCAGCTGTAGAGTTAGCGAAAGGCGCACAGAAGCTCGGGGCCGGAGAGATCCTGCTTAACAGCATTGACAGGGACGGAACTGGCCTTGGGTTTGACCACGACCTAATTCGGATGGTAAAAAATGCTGTGTCGATCCCAGTGGTAGCAAGCAGTGGGGCAGGAGCCAAAGAACACTTTGTAAAGGTGTTCAAGGAGACCAATGTAGAGTCTGCTCTAGCTGCGGGAATATTCCATCGGGAGGAGGTGAGGATAGAGGACGTGAAAAGGACGCTAGAAGAAGCAGGGTTCAATAGTAGAATCATATAGACCTCGAATCAACATGTACAGGATATCTGGTGTGTCTCATAAAAAGCTTCTCCCCGGAGACAAACTCGCCAGCTTGAGCTCGATCGAGCCCAGCAAGTAGAATACGAGTGTGGTACACTATTAGATAAACGTTGCAACGTGTAGACCTACATACAACCTCGAAGGAAGCGGGGTATATGTAGATAATAGGACACTAGGATGGATACAGGAAGCATGATGAAAGAGGGGGAAGGAAAGGGAGGTACAAATCGCAAAGCCGTAATAAGATGGAAAACTGGCATAAAATTGCCAACCTACTGTGGTGCGATGACATCGAAAAAAAGGTAGAAAACGCGAGTCGGGAAAGATGGAACGCAACATTGCAAGAAGACCTCCGAGGTATAGTAGGGAAGAAAGAAAAGGTCAGAACAGAAAGGAGAAAAAGGGCACGAAGCCAAAATGTGGAATACTTTGAAGCAAAAGCGCCTTATTTCGGCCCTCTGACAACGTCTTTAACCTTCTTCAACAAACTCGTCTTTCGACCAAGGCCGGCACCAGGCCCGGGTGATCCAGGTGTGCCGTCATAGTCCACGTATTTGTCTTCGCCTGATGGCGTGCGGGCCGTCACTGGCGCACGAGGTGTCGCCGGGAGCTGTTTCTCCTTTCGCGGATCATCAATATACACATAGGATTCTGAGTTGTCTGACATTGGAGACGTGCTCTCCTTTAAGTTTCCGCGGCGATCCGTACTAGTGCCGTTGCCCCCAGCGAAACGTCCAAGGAAAGAGTTCTGTGGGCGATGAGTGAGCCGGGTTGCAGACTGATGTTGGTCTGCTGGAGTCGGCGAGGGTGGTTTTTCGGTATCATCGTGACCTACGGGAATGTTTGGGGAATCCCGCATCTTCCGGATACGTTGCATGAGAGACTTGGTACGTTTGGGTGCCCCTGAGGGGGATCCAGGGCCACTTTCTACATCAGATAGATGGGGATCATGTGCATCTGGGACCATAATTGGCTGTGGTGGAGGCAGAGCGCCACGTCGGGGACGACGACCTTCTTTGTCGGTCCGATCCTTGTCCCGAACCTGAGGCTGCCTGGCGTCCTCGTCTAGGTATTCTCTGTAGACCTCCCGGAGATCACGACCGTCCTTTGAACGCCGGCCAATGGAGTGTTGTGGTGTGCCATGTCGAGAACCGTGTCCCTCCCTACCGGCATAAATGGAGTTGGACGGAGTGTCGCCGTCACGCCGAGTGGTGCCTCCGCCTGCAAAGAATTCCTCGAATGGTTCGGGCTCGTGGATCCCCCACGCCTCTGCGATAGCGTCTACTTTCTTCTTCGGGATGTCATACGTGGGAGAAAATGTCCCCTTGTAGACATCTGGAGACGGGTAGGGAGAGTTACTGGAGGGAAGCGCATTTTCACCTGGTGGAGCGCTCCAGGCGAGCATGGGTGCCTTAGTGCGATGGCGGTTGCGAGAGGGCGCACAGGCATCGAAGGGACCATCGTGGTGGAACACTGGTGGGGATGATGATGAGGAAAAGAGATGGGATTTGAAAAGGACGTACTGGGTCCTACACCACTGAAATCGAGTCTGTCTATGACGTCTGCATGAACGGAACCCTTCTTGCCACGAGGCTTTGCCTTTGCCTTTTCCAAGACATTGGCGGCGTGCAAGACGGAATCTTGAGACATCGAGCGGCGACCGTGCGTACGGGGCGCGCCTGCGGGCTGATTACTGTTGGGGGATGAGATTTTAGCTGGGGGGAAGAAGAAAGCGACAGACGCAACGACGGTCTGGCTACGACCGGTCCTGGCGCGAGAGGGCTGTTCTGAGGACCTGAGCTGGACAGTATCTCTGACTGCCTCGACGATGTTGTCACGATGAAGGGGTTGCTTATTTGTGGATGCCATCCTTGAATGAGGCGGGTATTTCGGGGGTGGTTCGGGGGGCAACCGAGGGACGGGCTTTCCCTGATGGACAGGATCTGAGAAGGGGTCGGAGTAGGATCTGTGACGGGTCCTGTGCCGTACGACCTGGGGGTTCTGAGGCTGAGATTGGGGAGACGGATGGGGCTTTGATGGTGGCTTGTTCGCGGAACTGCTGCTGCCTGACTGCAACCTTGCCATCGTGATCGTCGGTTCGAGGGTATCTAGAAAGCAAATTTGTCCATCCTTCCAGAATACATAGAGGCATGTTTCAGCATCCATACAGACAAATCCAAGATCTCCAAGTTTCCAGTCCAAGGTTTTGTTCCAAGTCCGG
>JBBPRX010000026.1:0-37132 GCA_038093195.1 Boletus fagicola
CAACACCAATCATTCCCTCCCCTCCCAGGCACAGGCCTCATACAACCGTGCCCCGCCCCCCGTTCCAGCCCAGTCATCCGCCCCTGACCGTAGATACAATTCGAACCAGTCCTCCCCGATCCCCCCCATCGTCGTCGTCAGCTCTGATCCCGTGACAGACCCCGCCCCGAGATCTGGTCAGTTCGGTTCCCCGGAGCGTACCTCTTTGGGCTTGGATCTTCCTGGCTCCAATGCCACTCCCCCACGCGCCAACACCCTCAATCGTCTCCGCTCTGGCCCTCGTGACACCATCCCCATCGTCGGAAAGCCTCCCCGAAAACAGCGAAGCAGCCGCTTCGTCGTCACAGAAAGAGTCGAGATCGAGCGACTTGCTCCTTTTACTGGTTTGCTTTCCTTTCCCCCCGACCCGTGCTTGCTTAACCATATTCCATCAGAGGTACCTCCTTCGGAAAGGTCTCAGCTCTTCGTCAAGAAGCTTACCCAATGTCGCGTATTATTCGACTTTAACGACGCCAGCTCGGAGCTCAAAGGTAAACAAATTAAAGCGCAGACTTTGCACGAAATGCTCGAATACATCACCACCCAACGAGGGGTGATCACCGAAAATATATACCCCGAGGTTGTGAACATGGTAGGTCTCTTGGCCACTTGTCAGCGACACCCTAACTTAGGTTCCGTAGTTCGCTGTCAACCTCTTTCGCTCTATACCCCCTCCCGTGAATCCCACCGGGGACGCATTCGATCCAGAGGAAGATGAGCCTGTCCTCGAACTCGCCTGGCCTCATCTTCAAATTGTCTACGAGTTTTTCCTTCGATTTGTTGAAAGCCCTGACTTTAACACAAATCTCGCAAAACGGTACATCGACCAACCATTCGTGCTCAACCTTCTTGAGCTTTTTGACTCCGAGGACCCAAGAGAGCGCGATTTCCTCAAGACTACACTTCATCGTATATATGGCAAATTCCTCAATCTACGCGCATTCATTCGCCGATCGATAAGCAATGTCTTCTACCATTTCATCTATGAGACGGAGCGGCACAATGGAATCGCAGAGCTCTTGGAGATCCTCGGCTCGATCATCAATGGATTTGCACTGCCTCTCAAAGAGGAACACAAGACTTTTCTGACTCGAGTCCTTGTCCCACTTCACAAAGTCAAGAGCCTAGCGCTTTATCACCCCCAGCTAGCCTACTGCGTCGTTCAGTTTTTAGAGAAGGACCCATCCCTCGCGGAAGAAGTTATGCTAGGTTTGCTCAAGTACTGGCCCAAGGTCAACTCGCCAAAGGAAGTCATGTTCTTGAACGAGGTCGAAGAAGTCTTGGACGTCACCGATCCTGCCGAATTTCAGAAAATACAGGTCGCATTGTTCCAGCAACTTGCGAGGTGTATCAACAGTCAACATTTCCAGGTGGCTGAGCGAGCATTACTATATTGGAACAACGAATACGTTGTCAATCTCATGAGTGACAACTTGGCTGTTCTCTTACCAATTGTCTTCCCTGCGTTGTATGCAAATTCAAAATCTCACTGGAATCGGTAAGCTTTTCTTTCTTTGCAAGGATGGTTGGATTCGACCGATAAACAGAACAATACATGGAATGGTATACAATGCTCTCAAGCTATTCATGGAAATCAACCCAGAGCTGTTTGATATAACATTACAGCAGTACAAACAACGAAAGACGGAGTCAGTATCCTCTTTGGCATCTCTGACTAGCGTGCTAATCGGACTGCTATCAGTGAGCAACAACATGCAGTTGAACGATATGAACAATGGCAAAAAGTGCGCGAAAAGGCAATGCAAAATGCTGGCGGGAAGTTGCCAAAAGGATACAGAGAGGTTGACCGATTGCCACCGCCACCACCGTCCATCGGCGACGACTCGGATATTTTGGAGTTGTCAATGGAGTTGAACGCGGTGTCAATTGACGGTGAAGTGCCGGCAGAATTGGATGAGAGCGGGATTGAAAGGGTACCGATGGCGGACCCCGGTTTGGATGTTCGTGCATACAACATGCGAGTGTAGAACGCGTACTTACAGGCTATTTCAGCGCGAGTACCCTCAGGTGGGGAGCGACCATTCACCTGTTTCGCAAAGTCCTCACGTCCGGAGGAAGAGTGTCTTGCCAGGTAGTCCGTCTTTCCTTTGAGGATTTGGATCAAGTTCTTGACCAGCCTTGGTAGTTGATCCGTCGGTTATCCGTGATCTCCAAGCCCACCGAAGTCTAGAGGACACGATTGGTATTGGACCGCGTTCCAACGGAGCGTAACTTGGGCCCATGTTACTGACGGACATATACTTTCTGCATGTCGTTGCTAGCTGTAAATAGCTGGGCCGACGTCCCCCGACACTGATGACCTTTGATGACATCTCTAGCCTATTTCCCCCCGTTTCATTTGTCCCACCTTCACTCCTTGTCGCTCGCATGACCCAAGAATGCTGTTTTCTATTTCTGCTCTTTTTTTTTTTCCACAGTCGGAGCATGTAACATCAAGAATGTGCATGCACATGATTTTACCCGCCCGTCTGTGTACCGTACACATACATACAGATTTGCTAGACCTTGCGAGCCGATGTTTACATAATAATAGGGTATGTTTGTCTCTGCAAGAATATTTGGGGCCGAGGGTACAGCGTCAAAGTTTTCATTATCTAATCAGGCTACGTCAGGAAAGAAGCGTCTAGAACAGTGAAAGAAGGTGCTGGAATGACGCAGAATGTCACCCGCTATATAATCTTGCTCGCTCCAACGCTCCATCCTCACCAACGTTTGCTCTTGCTCTCTCTCGTCGCCAACCTCTGTAAGTGCTCATCGCGCCAATCAACCACCAGCATCAGCTCAGCTTGTCATCAGCCGACATCTCCTAACAATGGCAAAAGCTATCGGTATCGATCTTGGCACGACCTACTCGTGAGTTTGTGCCTCTCATCCAACTCCTACATGTTCCCAACCGGTTCTTTTTTTTCTTAGCTGTGTCGGTGTTTGGCAAAACGATCGTGTCGAGATCATCGCCAATGACCAGGGCAACCGGACGACTCCCTCCTATGTCTCTTTCTCCGAGAGCGAGCGTCTCATCGGCGATGCCGCAAAAAACCAAGTCGCCATGAATCCTCACAACACGTAAATTCATTCTTGATCTTATCTCTTCCATGGCTGACACGCCCTTCTCAGTGTCTTTGATGCCAAGCGTCTCATTGGCCGCAAGTTTGATGATGCAGAAGTGCAGTCTGATATCAAACACTTCCCCTTCAAAGTGTTCAACAAGACTGGAAAGCCCTACATCTCCGTTGAATACCGAGGAGAGACCAAGGAATTCGTGAGTGCTTCATCTACAATGAATTCAGTACGTCTTCTGACCGTCATGACAGTCTCCTGAAGAAGTTTCCTCCATGGTCCTCCTCAAGATGAAGGAGGTTGCAGAATCATATTTGGGCTACACCGTTACCAACGCTGTCGTCACTGTCCCTGCTTATTTCAACGACTCTCAACGTCAGGCAACCAAGGATGCTGGTACCATCTCCGGTCTCAACGTTCTTCGTATCATCAATGAACCCACTGCTGCTGCTATCGCCTATGGTCTCGACAAGAAGGTTTCTGGGGAGCGTAACGTTCTGATCTTCGATCTTGGTGGAGGAACCTTCGATGTCTCCCTCCTCACTATCGAAGAGGGTATCTTTGAAGTCAAGGCTACTGCCGGTGACACCCACTTGGGAGGTGAGGACTTCGACAACCGTCTTGTCAACCACTTCGTTCAGGAGTTCAAGCGCAAGAACAAGAAGGGTAAGTAGCTGTTTGCCCTCGGTTTTTGGTGGTGCTGACTGTTTTGTAGACCTCTCTTCTAACCCCCGTGCCCTCCGTCGCCTACGTACGGCTTGCGAGCGCGCCAAGCGCACTCTTTCTTCTGCCACTCAAACTTCCATTGAAATCGACTCTCTTTTCGAGGGTGTTGACTTCTACACTTCGCTTACTCGTGCTCGTTTCGAAGAGTTGTGCCAGGACTTGTTCCGTAGCACCCTGGAACCCGTCGAGAAGGTGCTTCGTGATTCCAAGATCGACAAGGGCAATGTTCACGAAATCGTCTTGGTCGGTGGTTCTACCCGTATCCCCCGCATCGTGAAGCTCGTCTCCGACTTCTTCAACGGAAAGGAGCCAAACAAAAGCATCAACCCCGACGAAGCCGTTGCCTACGGTGCTGCTGTTCAGGCCGCCATTCTCTCCGGCGATACATCCGAAAAGACTCAGGATCTCCTTCTCCTCGATGTCGCTCCATTGTCTCTCGGTATCGAGACTGCTGGAGGTGTCATGACTGCTCTCATCAAGCGTAATACCACTGTTCCTACCAAGAAGTCGGAGACATTCTCGACGTACTCGGATAACCAACCTGGTGTATTGATCCAGGTTTACGAGGGTGAGCGCGCACGCACAAAGGACAACAACTTGCTTGGCAAGTTCGAACTCTCTGGTATTCCACCTGCTCCCCGTGGTGTTCCTCAGATCGAGGTCACCTTCGACATCGATGCTAACGGTATCCTGAACGTCTCTGCGTCTGACAAGACGACGGGCAAGTCGAACCGCATTACGATCACCAACGACAAGGGTCGTTTGTCGAAGGAGGAGATTGAGCGCATGGTCAACGAAGCCGAGAAGTACAAGGGTAAGTTTTCAATCGGGCCGCTTCGGACTTTATGCTGATGGGCCTGACGGTTCTGCTTGTAGCTGAGGATGAAGCCGCGGCTGCTCGTATCCAGGCCAAGAACGGTCTCGAATCTTATTCCTACAACCTCCGTAATTCGCTTACGGATGAAAAGCTTGCCGACAAGTTTGACCCTGCTGACAAGGCGAAACTCAAATCTGCTGTTGATGAGGCTATCCAATGGCTTGACGGTTCGCAAGAGGCTTCGAAGGAGGAATACGAGGAGAAGCAAAAGGAGCTCGAGGGTATTGCCAACCCAATCATGCAGAAGCTTTACGGCGCTGCGGGTGGTGCCGGTGGTGCTGGTGGGTTCCCTGGCGGTGCACCAGGGGGCTTCCCCGGTGGTGCGCCAGGTGGTTTCCCTGGTGCTTCTGAGGATGGGCCGAGTGTGGAGGAGGTTGACTAAAGGACTCGTTGACTCTCACCGGCTTCTGCTTGCCATCCGTTGTGTGATTTCATTGCATCATGTCAGTAGTATGTTGTATTCCATTCCATAATTCCTACAGCAGCTTGTACGTTATACAGCGCATCCTAGAATGAATTTCTCCTTTTTACATATCCCTCCTGATCTATCGTTGCGTGGCAGAAGTGGGCTGAGCTAGCTCCATTTGGCTGGATAACACCGAATAGAGTTCACCTGATACCTTGATCTTCCGCTGTGACGAATACACACAATGGCCGAGCAAGTGACCCGACCTGCGACGCGGTTGACATAGTGCGTCCACATCAAATCACGTCCTGCAATCAGCCAGGTGTTCACCTCAACGCAGTCACATCTTCCAGCAGCTCTTTCACAGTGGTTTCACACTTTCCAAGCTCAGGGATGCCGTTGGCCAAGGACAATTGCTGCATCCCTTTGATGGAGCTATCGGAATTCCAGGGCGGAGTCTAGCATGGAAGGCGAGACATCGTGATCAATACGTCCCATTGGTTGGATATGCTCACATCGTGACAGTTGTTTCTCCTAAAAGATGAGCCACTCGAGCTACCACCCAACGAGGTGCCAAGCATACCCATTGAACTCCTTCGGAGTTCTCGTAAGCAGTTCTCGGAGCTGCTGCTGGAAAAGATGAAGGCCCCCGATGGGAGCTACGATGAGAGCTTTTTCGTGCCTGGTCTGACGATACCGAGGCGGAAGACGCAACCCACGACAGACTTGGAGACAAACAACCCGTTGAGTTTGCACAACGAGGTACGTGGCGCATTCATTCTCCGCATGTGGGGCATTGCTCACGGCCGACAGAATCCATGGAGAACGTGGTTCGCTGCCGTAGACCTTCGAAAGACGATCCAGCAAGATGTTGAGAGAACGTGAGTAAATATGAAGCCTGTAATCAACGACGATCACCTCCACATGTGTATAGATTCCCAGACATGGGATATTTTCGAAACGAAGACATTCAGCATCAATTGACGAACGTCTTGTTTCTTTACTGTCTGATGCATCCGGACATTGGATATCGACAAGGCATGCATGAATTACTCGCTCCTCTGTTCTATGCTGTCGGTAAGTCTCCAGCTGTCGCACTACCTTAGGTAGTCCCTCCGTTTCCTTGCCTTTCCAGTCTGCTCATCTGTCCCTATTCTAAGCTGAAGCATAAATGATGTCTTTGGCCATAGATTTTGACTCTGTAGGGGAATCGGAATCGTCGGGACCAGACCCTTTATTCTCAGAATTATGTTCTCGGTCATGGGTTGCCGCCGATTCTTGGGCGATGTTTTCCTCGCTGATGCGCAACATCTCGCACTGGTATGAATGGCAGGAGCCGACCTCTCCGTCATCGCTCTCTCGTGGACCCATAGACTTGAAGCCATATGTCTCCCCAATTATCCAGACGTGCAACAATATACAGGGCACACTTCTCAAGTCTGTTGATCCTGTGTTGTATGATGCGATGCAGTCTGCGGGTGTCGAGCCCCAGATCTATGGCTTGTATGTCAATGGTCCATTTCGTATGTTTTCTGCTGACGTATGGTGCGATGAAGACGATGGCTCCGCTTACTGTTCACGCGAGAATTCCCGATGAGCGAAGCGATGACGCTATGGGATGGGTTGTTTGCTACCTCGCCTCGTATCGCCGATGTCGTACAGTGGACATGTGTCGCGATGCTCATACGTATACGAACGAAGCGTATGTTTGGAATCATGGTTCAGTTTCTGATTACTGACAGTGACGATACCCAGTCATATCATCAGATTACAGCACCCAACTGATGCACCTCCTGCGATATCCACCATGTCCAGTCCATGAAGAGGGAGCTCCGCATCACATACTACTCCTTATCCGTCAGGCGACAGCCCTGGAGATACTCCACACGCCCTCTGCGGGTGCATCGCTGGCGGTCGAGAATCGTAACCATTTGAATATTCCCCTCGAAGTTTCAGAGCCTCCACCGGTCGTCAGACGAAAAGCTCGTCCTATCGAGAGAACACATCAAACGGCTTCCTCGGAACACATATCAGGAAGCCCTTCAGAGGGTCTCCGTCAACAGCCTTCGTTTCAGCTTGGCTTTCCAGAGCTTATCGCCCGCGGACTTTTGGATCGTGGTGAGAACCTAGGCATCAACAAGACTGTCATGAATGCCGTGTCTGAGCTAAAAGTGAGATTACAGAGCGTTTTCGAGATATATGTGCTCAAATTGCATACAGCGCAATCTTCCTGATTTAGCTTCCACTCTTGTTCGCCCTCCGCCATTCGGGTCGTCCTCGATTTCCTCCTACCCGCTTCTTGATGAACGAGCGCCCACGGAGAGATACTCTTGGGATCGCCGTGGTGAGTTCGAATCTCCACGTGAACTAGCAGAGCTTCGGAAACAGAATAAGCATCTTGGAGAGGCTGTCGCATGGATTTTGGAGACGCTGAATAGGAAGGTGGACGAACAAGATGGGCAAGAAACTTGGCAAGTACAAAGGAAGCGATCATTGGAATCTCTGTCGTATGTGCGGGACGTCCTGAGTGGACAGATTAATGAGATAGACGAACGGCGGCTCTGGGGAGAAGAAGAATTTAAAAGACGTTGGGAGGCACGCGAAACGTCGCCGTCGGTCGCAACAGCGAGATCTGGGTCAACTCGGGACAGTCGGCGATCTACGCTAAACACCACTATTCCTTCGAGCGTGAACGAGGCACTGCGTGGATTCGTTTCGTCGCATGCAGGTCGGGCGGTATCTGCTACGCCAGATCACAGCCGGTCAGCGTCGACAGGTACACCAGTCGTTTCGCGTGCCATATTGCCGCGGGCACCCGTGCGGGTATCTGCCAATAATCCTTTCCAGAGGGTGTTAGATGGCGGCAATGTCACACATGCGCAGCGGTCGGTAGCCGCAAGTCGGACGGTAGTCGGTAGTGATGCGTCGCCAGATGTGCGGAACGAGGTGCCCGTGCAGCACGACCCGCTCGGTGTGCTCAGGTAGACATGTAACTAGACGTGATTGACATCGTTTTCCGAACGTGGTGGGAGGCGGAGGCCACGGTGCATGGGAAATCATGCGCTGGGCCGCTTTTTTCGCGTGTCAAACCTGCCGGAAGCCGCAATTCGCTCGCCTTCCCTCTCTTTGTCTCTCCTCGCCGTGCACAATGCTCAGAAAGTCCCTGACGAAGGCAATCTCGCCCAGGGCTCTCTTACAACCTCAGCGATCCTTTTCTACGACCCTTCCTTCACGCAAGGTTGCAGCGACTAATCCCGTAAAAGCACAGGAGGTCAAGGTATCATCTATGCACCACCTTCTTAGACTCTCCTCACACCTCCCTACGCCAGTCCTGGTCCTCGGGAAAGTATCCACTCATCGAGCATGAGTACGATGCGATAGTCGTGTAAGTACACTGATCGGACGCGTCTCCCGCAGCTGACCTCCGTGCTTGAAAGTGGTGCCGGTGGTGCGGGTCTCAGAGCCGCCTTTGGTCTCGCAGAGGCTGGTCTCAACACTGCCTGTATCACCAAGTTATTCCCCACCCGGAGTCACACTGTGGCCGCACAGGTCAGTCGGCGCATCGTATAACTCACTGCCTCTACGTGATTCTAACCCAATCTCGCAGGGTGGTATCAATGCTGCATTGGGCGTGTGTAATCAGGAAATTTGTTCTCTTGTCCCATGCCTGATTCTGTCTCTAGAACATGACCGAAGATGACTGGAGATGGCATATGTACGATACGGTAGGGTGACTTGGATTCGCGTGCTTCCTCAGCTTATGCGCTCGGTTCAGGTTAAAGGTTCAGACTGGCTTGGTGACCAAGACGCCATCCACTACATGTGTCGTGAAGCACCAAGATCTGTCATTGAGGTATGTTGAGACGGATCAAGGTCGTGACGTAGAACCGACTCCTCGCCAGCTTGAGCACTACGGTGTACCTTTCTCCCGAACAAAGGACGGAAAAATCTACCAGCGTGCTTTCGGTGGTCAGTCTTTACAGTATGGCAAAGGTGGTCAGGCATACCGCTGTGCAGCTGCTGCTGATCGTACCGGTCACGCCTTACTCCACACCCTCTATGGCCAGTCTCTCCGCCATAACACGAACTTTTTCATCGAATACTTTGCCCTCGACTTGATCATGCAGGACGGCGAGTGTGTCGGTGTCATTGCACTCAACATGGAAGACGGTACCCTCCACCGCTTCAGGGCCCACAAGACCGTCTTGGCTACCGGTGGTTATGGACGTGCTTACTTTAGCTGCACGAGTGCACACACGTGCTCCGGTGACGGTAACGCTATGGTTTCTCGTGCAGGTCTTCCTTTGCAAGATCTGGAATTCGTTCAGTTCCACCCTACTGGCATTTACGGCGCTGGATGCCTTATCACCGAAGGTAAGCTAACTTCTACATGGGAGGTTTAAATAGTCTTACTTGTTTCGATAATAGGCTCTCGTGGTGAGGGTGGATACTTGTTGAACTCTGAGGGTGAGCGTTTCATGGAACGTTACGCACCTACTGCAAAGGATCTTGCCTCTCGTGACGTCGTCTCACGGTCGATGACCATTGAGATTCGCGAAGGACGTGGCGTTGGACCCGACAAGGACCACTTATATCTGCAACTCAGCCATTTACCTCCTGAGGTCCTTCATGAGCGTCTGCCTGGTATTTCAGAGACTGCCGCTATTTTCTCTGGTGTCGACGTTACCAAAGAGCCTATTCCAGTGTTACCTACCGTACACTACAACAGTGAGCCTTGCTTAATTATGGCGATTTGCATAGGTTGACGAAGGTTCAGTGGGTGGAATTCCTACAAGATACACTGGTGAGGTCCTCACGACTGACGAGGTATGCCGATTGAGTACATGGTGTTCATTGACTGATGCCCTTCTGCAGAGCGGCAAGGATAATGTCGTTCCTGGTCTATATGCTGCTGGTGAGGCTGCCTGCGTGTCTGTCCACGGTGCCAACCGTCTTGGTGCAAACTCCCTCCTTGATATCGTCGTATTCGGTCGTGCTTGTGCCAACCACATCAAGGAAAACCTTACCCCCGGAAAGCCACACAAGAAGATCCCTGACGAGGCTGGTCTTGGCAGCATTGAGTTCTTGGACAACATTCGCAACTCAGATGGCCCCAAGTCAACTGCCTCTATCAGATTGGACATGCAAAAGGCTATGCAATCTGATGCTGCCGTCTTCCGGTCAGTTACGACCTCCAAGTTGACCTTTTTGTATGAAACTAATTTACATGCGTCCGTATAACAGAACTCAAGAGAGTCTGGACGAGGGCGTTGAGAAGCTGCGTAACATTTACAATTCCTTCGAGGACGTCGGTATCAAAGACAGGAGCATGATCTGGAACTCGTACGTTGCCCTGACGAAAGTGATGAAAAACGTAGAGTTGACGCGCATATAGTGACCTCGTCGAGACTCTGGAGCTCCGCAACATTCTCCAGTGCGCTGTTCAGACCATCACCGCTGCTGCCGCTCGCAAGGAGTCCCGCGGTGCTCACGCCCGTGAGGACTACCCAGATGTCAGTTCTCGACCTCACGTCCGTTGCACCTCATGTTCAATCCCCCCTGACTTTTTGCGTCCTATAGCGTGACGACGAGAGTTGGATGAAGCACACTCTGACCTGGCAAGATGTCAGCTCGCCAGACGTTACCATCAAGTACCGTAATGTCATCGACCAGACCCTCGATGAGAACGAGTGCAAAGCTGTTCCTCCTTTCAAGCGCACGTACTGAGCTCCTTGGTCGCCCGAGGGGAGTAGGGTATAAAATTGACTTTTCCTGTCTCCTTTGTGTAGTCCAACCGGAATGCTGGAATACAATCTACTCCATCAGCACCTGCCTACCCACTTGTGAACATCATGGGCTTTCTCATCGGCCTAGTGGAGTCGAGGCATTCCGCGATTGCGACCCATAATTATACATGATTCAGCTATCCTACAATGCTACGGGGAGATCGATAGCGCAAGAAAATCAGTGTCCCAACAACTATCACTTGACAATTTAAATAGAAACGATCAAAAGGATATGGTTGATTTAAATACACAGGAAGGTAAAGGGATCAGACGTGCAGCTCGTTCGGAATGCCTGCACTAGAGTGACTCCCTAGAGCGCAAGAGTAAGCCTGAGAGGATCGAGAACAGTCTAGATCGCAATGATAATAACGCCGACGGGGCGTTCGAATTTGCACCATCACGACATGGCGCATGGGTGAGCCTGAAAGGAGTCGACGAAGAGGACATCTGAACGGGCAGAGGGTTCTACGATGCTCTTGATCTCTTGGAAGGTGTGGGTGGTATAACTCCAGAGGGACTGGCCTTGCGCTTCAGCGGGCTGGATGTCCCTGTGATGCACGTGGATGGAGCGGTCGCTGCCGCGAGGGAAGCGATAATGGGAAGGTCGACGGGCCCCGGTGAGGAGTATGCGCCAGTTAGGGCTGGCTGCTCCTCCAGCGTCGTATCATCGAATATGTTCGGAAGGGCATCTGCATCTTCCATGTCAACTAGCATCTTCTCGTCTCGAGGCGTTTTCTTGGCTTTCTTGCGAGTCCTCTTGGGTGTTTTCGCGTTCGGCTTCTTTTCAGTTTCATCCCCGCTCTCCCCGATGTGGCATATTTCTACCGCCACTGGAGCTTTCAGCAGGATGTCAATCCAAACCTTAGCGAGGTATCAGTATCGCGTAAACAGCGCACGTTATACGCGCACCCGTTGGTTCTCTTGAAGAGTATCTCCAGGACCCTTGACCTCCACGAACTTGCAAGTGCCTTCTTCATTATTCCATAGGAATAGGTCTGGGCCACCGGATGTTCCGAATGTGTAGTCTTCGCAGAGAACACGACAAATGACAGAGAGTGCTTTTCCGCCGATGCACTGTTTAATGTTCATTGGTGAGCTGATGGGTTCATTTGGAATTTGGATTAAATTTACCGTTACAATGTCGACGAGATCTTCGCTGTTGAACAAGTCCCACTGAACACCCACACACCATGTCCCACTGGCTCTGTGCTCGGCGTCGACGGCTCGGACAAGATCGGCGCCTGTCCCAGCTTCGATGGCAACGAGTCGCTTTTCCATGAGATCTTTCCGAGAATGATAAAAAGAGTCCTCCGCAATGTCCAGGGGAGCAGTCTGGTAAGGTGTCTCAAATGCACCAGGAATTGATTCAAAAATGATATCCCAGAAAAGGAGGCCAAACAACATGGTGATAACCCGAGTTTCACAGTGGACCCTGGATGTGTAATGATTAGGCAGCGCGCAGAGATCGTTGTGGGAAATGCGGACCCCTTGACCCCTTGTTCCTCATAACGTTGGAGGGCAAGTGCTTCAACAGTCAATTCCTCGCCATTCCTCCCCAACCAGAGGCTTTTCCCTTTCGGTATATCTGACTGCATCAAAGTGAGGAACTCTTGCAAGTATTTCTTCGATCTGGTAGCCTCACCGATGATTCGCGGCGAGAAGGGGGTGCCACGCTCGAGCTGTGCTCGCCTTTCACTGAGGTAGTCACAGGTGAATAATAGCGTTTGATGTCCTGATTTCCCTGCTGTGATGCATTGGCGTTGATGCACCTGCCTGTCCGATCGAGCTTCAGGCTAGCTGCTCGGTGTCTGAGGCGGACAGCTTCGAATACTACTTCATCGGCATCCACAAGGATACCATCGCATGTATGTCGCTCTTTGATAGGTATCTTTAGTTTGTTTTCTAGCCTCCTGAGACGCCTTTGAAGCTTCGGCCGGCAGACTGAGCACTTTTAGCACTCGCAAATCTATCCACGTTGTAAATCTTACCAATATGTGTGTCGGGATCTCTAAGAGCCTCCACAACCGCATCCAATGCTCGTTCCATGGTCTTCTCGTCCTTCGGAAAATGGGTTGAGAGAATTAGTGCTCGCCGTTCATACCACCTCCCACGTTGCCCTCTTCGCCACCTCTTCTGTGCTAGAAGGGCTTCCAAAACACCTAGTTCTCGTTCGTACTCCCCAAGGATGCCGAGTGCAGTAATACCTTTGCAAATAATTCGTGTGAGAACATGTCCTGCGAAAATATTCAGTTATGAAAAGAAAGCGACCACCAATTAAACGAACCGTAATGGAATCGTTCTAATCCATTTGCTCGGCCATCTTCTTCACCGTTGGTCTTCACGAGGTCCTGCCAGCGGGGGTACACTCGCTCGAAAATGTCCTTTACCATGCGAGCGGCCCGCACGCGAACGTTATCAGGCTTGACGTCGGGTATCGTGTCTTCATCTCCGAGATCCTCCCCTTCTCTGCTGCCGTTTGCATTTCCGGGGGTAACAGGTGTTGGTAGGAACCTGGAAACAGGAGTTCTGCTCCCAGCCGTTCTACCGCCCCAAAGGGGAACATTCCCAGCAAGCAACGTGTCCACTTGTCCTTCGAGAATAAGTACTTCTTCGTAGTCAAGGAGGGCCTGGCGAGAGGGCCAAACATTCCTGGTGCGTTCGTACTTGTACCCAGGATAGGCGCGTTTACCGAAGCGGGTTAAAAGCGCCGCCACGAGTATGCCAGGAGTATATTGAGTTCTGAAAGGAACAGGTGAGACCGTGAGAGTGTCTCACACAAATTGAATGATGGCAACTGACATGCGGAAGTACACGAGGTTTACTCGATGTATCACACCAAAAAACCCTTCGTCAACTCGCACGCATTTGACTGGGGGACAGGTCGAGTCACGAACACTCTAACTCCGGGGCACATACCTATGTAGCGGAGGACAATCTTCTTGAGTCTGTCTTGCTGAGGCGTCAACTTGTTAAATTGTAGTTTGGTTTGATGGTAACCGCAGCCTTTGGATTGTGTGACACCGTCCCTACGGGCAAAGCTCGTTAATGTTGACTGTGACGATGATGCTCCAAGGAGATCCTTGATGAGGTCGTCTTTCTGCAAGGGATACGCTCAGTTGGACATCGGTTGGCAAGAGGGGACTCACCTTCTGGTTCGTCTTCAGTTTGAGCTGTTTAGCGACAGCTTTGAGTTCGTCCACTCTCAAGCACTCTAGGAGACTCTTCAAATCCATTCCTCGTTCGTTCCTGGCTAACGCGAGAAGTGTGTTGTCCGACGAGAGCTCCGGAGCTCCTGCATCTACCGGCGCCGGCTTGTCTTGTTCTTGTCGGGGATTCGCGACACTCTCGCCCATCGCGTCAACGATCCCTTGTTCTTCTGGCTCTTCCTTCTCGACGACATTCGGTGTTTCGGGACCCACTTGGCACAATTCGTCGATTGCTTCTACTATGGCCGAAACGGAACCAAGTTCGCCTTCATACTTCAAAGTATCGAGGCGATGCCAAGTTTCCTGCTTTCTCAGCAACAACTTCACCATGAGGAACCGCGCGTTATCTTTCCCAGGTGAGAAGGATTGGTCAGAGTAGAAGATTGATTAGCGTACAGGAGAGATGAGCAAAAACTGTCAGGAGCGCCAATTCTTCATCATTGAGCAGATGTGTCTCTTCCTTGATCACGGTACTGACCATGCCTGGGGGTATCTATATGAGTCTAACCCACAGAATCACGAGGAGCACACCTTCAAAAATGCGTACGTATGCACTGACATTCTGCTCTCCGTCTGATCGACTCGACTCGTTTGGTTCAGCGCTCGATGGCCCTGGTACCGATTGAGCGAGTGTCTCCAGGATTGCGCTTGCCTGCGCGTCTGGCTCGTCTTCGCTCCAGACTTCACCACCTGAGAACACGAGCGCGTTGACCGAGACTGCAGATGAAGAACCCAAAATGCGATTCATGGCGAGAGCGACTGAGACATAAGTCGCATAACCACCCTAACACATTGTGCGTCGCGATCACGTGACCGTTACATACATGAGATCAATAACCTCTTCGCAGTCTCTCGTTCTCCTCTCTCAACCGCCTGTTCTCCGCCTTCAACTCCCGAATCTCCCCACTCCATTCTTCCATTATTTCTCTGAGCTCTTGCTTCCACCCTCTACCCATCCGGACGAGGTCCAAATGTAAACCCATCATCTCTGCCTTCGTCTCGCGCTGGAAGTCGTACATGACATCATGAACAATACCCCGCAGAAAATCCTGTGCAGCCCCATTCATGTTCAGATTCGCAGCCGACGGGCGGTGCGGTGATTGGATCCAGGTTGGCGGAGCAGTTGGGCGACGCGGTGACACCTGCAAAGAAAGCTCTTGTTCTCGTTCTTCATCCCACTCGTCTACAAGGATCTCGGGATCGCCTTCGTCTTCCAATTCGTCGCTCCCTCCAGATGACTCTTTGATGTCTGGATGCTGTGCAAACCTGGTCTTCTTCACTTCAACCACCTTTTCTTTCCCCTTCCCTTTCTGGCTCTCCCCTTTGGCCCATTTTGCGACTTCGGGACTAGTAAGCCCAAGTATACCGGTACTGCTATCAGTCGCATTTGCCAACGGAGCATTCGCCACATTCTTCCCCAATAAGATGGGCGTCAAAGGTTGGCGTGGTAACTCGGGATCGGACAAGTCGAAGCGATCATCACTATTGTCCGGCGTGGCAGACCGTCGTTCTTGTTTTTGTTGCATGCGCACGACTCCGTTGACAGCCTTCGAGGATGATACTTTACTTTGAGTAAAGCCAGTTGAAACGAGCCTAAGCTTTCGTCCAATAGGTGCGCTCTCAACAGACTCGGAAATAACTCGACGTGTCGTAGTCTTCGGCTGATCGCCTTCGTCTCTGGAGCCGCCGTTCAACAGGGGACCTGATCGGACTCGTGTCGCTGCCAGATGCCCGGAAATAGACTCCGGCGCAGATCCTAGTCCTAAACGTTCGACGCCTTGTCCCATCTTGTGGGATGAGTTAGGCTTGGTGCGCTGTCTTGGATTTGCTAACTCGGTTAACCCACGGGATGTAAGGGAAGGCGGCAGAGCCTGAGTTTCGCAGTTTTCCTCTCGTTCCTTGCTTCTCTGAAATTTCAGAGGTTTTACACACCGAGATAATGTTGCTACGAACCAATGTTAGGTGCTATGTAGAACGACAAAGAGGGAAATCTGCATACGAGAACGCGAAGCTGCTAGCTGTGCATCTAGCCCCAAATTTTGGGTCTCGGATAGAGGGCTTCGTATGGGAGAAAAAAGCTTCCTCTTGGGTGTAACCCCACCTCCACCACGAATCTTTGGCGCAACCGTAGCACGCACAGGGGACTTAACCCCAGGATCAGCGATAACTGGACCAGTGGATGCCGTTCGTTTCGGAGACGACGATCTTACAACTACTGCCGAACTTGACTTGGCCTTCATGCGAGCGGTGTCAGGGAGGTGAGACTTGGACTTCCCCTGTAAATATAAACGATTGGTTGTAGTCCACACGAAATGTAAATACTTACCTGGACATTAATTGCCTTGATGGGAACACTGCCGTCACCAATGGTGAACGACTTTGGCTCTTTCTCCAGCGACCTCAAATCGAGGATCAGGAGTTTACCACTTTCGGTGCCCAGATATATGGCTGCGCCTTCCGCAGTGAAGGCGCAACAAGTAAGAGGTGTTTTCACATTGACGGCTTTCAGTATCCTGGTCAAAGAAGTCAAGACAGGTGCGTTAGCCTCAAGAAATCACATACCCGTTATCTTTGACTAGATCGACAAGTGCTACGTCGCCGTTGGACGTGACAGAAGCGACAAGGGTTTTGCTAAACGGGCTGGCTGATACGCCTACGACATCCCCACCACCAGGAATGCGAACGGTCTTGAGTAGGCTAGATGGTCGCATCGATTCGTAGACAGCAATGTCCCGACCAACACCTAATAAAAGTCTCCCGGAATGTTGGTGGAATAAGCAACAAGTGACAGGCTTCCTGTCCGGAAGGCCCTTCAATTGAGTGTGCGACGAAAGCGTCAAGTTGTGTACAAAGACCGCAGAAGCCGACACGGACGCCAGCAAAGTGCTATTGCTGGACATCGAGATCCTTGTCACAGTGTTCTTGTGAGGTTCCAGAGAGGATAGGACCTTTCCAGGTGAGTGGGTGCAGTCTAGTGACCACACCTTGTTAGCGGTCGCAAAGAAGAGTATGGTGCCCTTGTCATTCATTGCCAAGCATGTCACAGTATCGGATCCATAGTAAAGCTCTTCTAGGAGGCATTCCGATGGTGTATATCTTTTGATAGACGAGGAATCGGCCAGGTACAGTTGGGAGTTGTCCGGAGACCAGGTACTCGTGGAGCATTCCAAAGAACTGGAAATAGGGAATGAGCTCGACGAAATCTTGAAACTAGCTGGATCGATGAGACTGGTGCCATTGTGTGTGATAATTGCGAGCATCGTTGATCCTATAACGCTGATAGAGATAAAGTTGGCGGCTTGAACAACTTGACCGCGTCGTGAACAACGCGTCGGTCACATGACCTCGAAGCAAGCATTAAACTAATTACGGACAATTTAAAGTGCTCATAATGTAAGTGCGAAAGCAGTAACACAGTCACTCATTCAAATCTCACTCTCTTGCATGCTGTTACATCCCCACCCCGACCCTCAGACTCATAGGTAGGGATGTGTGAGACAACGTCAACTTTGCTTGAGCCTTCCACATCCCCGGACGGATTGGATTGGATCATATCGACTGACGCCACGTGATTGTCATCGAGCGATAGAGCCACTGGCACACTAATCTGATCACTCGTGGTAGACTCCCTCAAGAAGCGGGGATGCTACTCTCGTGTTAGATGACAACAGAACGGATAAAGGATTATACATTACCATTAGGTAGTCTCGCATGCCACTTTCAATCGCCATGGTTGGAACCTTGTCACTACTTCTCAGGTATTGCCTCCGGGCGATCATGGCTTCCTCAGCTGTGGAGCGGATGACTAGGGTTTTTACTAAAGCACGTAAGCAATGGATATTCTCGAGAGTGAAGGAACTGACCAGTGACTGGTCTTGTTTGACCTATACGATGGACACGCTGGGAAGACAAATTAGACTATGATTGGAATGTACCAGGAATGTTTCAAACCTTGATGGCCTGCGCCTCGACGTCGGGATGCCAGACGGGCTCACAGAAAATAATCCGGGAGGCTGATATCAAGTTCCTACAGAAGACATTAGTCCCAAGGTTGCGCATTCATTGTACAAACTGACAGGCCACGCGCGCCAAGCTTCAACTCCATCAGAAGTACTCGATACACATCCGACGTTTCGAATGTAGTTATGCACTGCTCTCTGAGCAAATATTGCTCCTCATTCGTGTACCGTAGATGCTTGACTCCAAATAGCGACAAGGCCTCGCCAATTTGAAAGAGTGTTAGGAGAGAGTTGGAGAAAATTAGGAATTTCTCGTTCGCAGAGTATTGCTGGACCTGCAAGCATGCGGAATGTGATCCATGCCATCGATGCATGTATGCCGACATACCTCAGAAATAACGTGGTTCAGCTTTGTTGACAACGACAGTCCGACTTTGACCCCAGACAAGGGTGAGGATCTCGTCGTGCGAGCTGCGGCTGCTTCAGTCGAAGTAACTTGGTTTACCCTATCCCCGCCCTGAGGGTCTTCAGGCTCCTCATCGTCAGATGCGTCCATCCGTTCGACACGTTTCTTCAAAGCTTCAATTGTCCCTTGGACCTCGTTCACCATTTCTTTTGCTCGGCCACGCTTTGCGTCACGTGAGTTGATAGATCTTGAAGCCATCGCCCTTTTTTCGTTCCTATTGAGGATTTTGCCCTCATCAACCAGGTCATCTTTCGGGATCAGAGGCCTCTTGTGCACAAGCGAACGCAGATTAACTAGCCGGTCTGGGTGCATGAAGTCGATTGTTCTAGTATCACTACACAGCCCAGTTCGCGTCCACGCTTCAGCGACGACTGGGTCGAGTCCAGATACCTTGAATGGGACGTCCGGGTAAGGCTGCATCGCTCTCCATATGTCATCGTTGGCAGCGGCAGCTCTGTATTGCCAAGTCAGTCAGACGTCAATGCAACCAAGATAGTCCGTACGCGTGTTTAAGCGCTCGCCGTAGGAGGTCTAAGTCTTCAGGAATTACCTCCCGATAGATTGCGCGATTCATGTATTCATCCGCTAAGCGGCAAATCTCATCGACGTTGTACAAGATGTCTGAAGATGACCAGAAAAGACTCCTAAAGATAATCAGAAGTCGCGAGATATGATCAAAAATTTACCCAGTGGCTTACTGTGACGAATTGTTTATAGCCGTCTGTAGTTCCTTGACACTCTGGGTCGAACGGAGATAGATGAGAGGACTGTTCCGCATAGCGAAAATGCCTTGTGACGTACACTTGGGTGGAAAAGGTAATGCTGAGACGAGCTGAGCAACAGAATAATACAATACCAATCTATATCGACCTACCCTGCCTTCTCGCTCTGAATCGATAGCGTTGATTGCAAGGGAGGCTTGCATCGCATTGTACGACTTCAGAGCGTAATTGTCCAAATCCATGTAAATCATGTCGTGTTCCATCGGGGGCAACAAAACGTCATTTTCCACATCCTCGATCCTTGCAAATGGAGGTAAGCACGACTAGGTAATAATACATTCTTCGACTCGCCTATGACGGACCATCACCGTTTGCATTACCTGGCTGAGAACATCGATAGCGCCAGGTCGTGGACCTCGTGGACCGCATAGTGGTATTGAAACATGAACCGAGAAGCTCTTCGGATCAGCACGAAACTGGGGAACAGCAAGGAAGTCTCCGATCATGGTTCCCAGTTTGCGTAGGTTGAGACTATCGTAGCTGCCCCAGATTCGAATGTAGCACTCATCATCTTGACTAGGAGACGTGGCCGTGGGAGAGTCAGACTGAGGGTAATCGAGGACAGACTCAACCGAGTCAACATAACGGCCGGATTCCTGGTCGTCAGTCGTACGACCCAAACTGAGACCAAGTATGTTGGATGTGGGTGTGCCGGTGACAATCCACTTGTGTTGGATACTTAATTGCCGAACGAAATAGTTGATGGTGGCTGCCATATTGCCAGCGATATGGCCTTCATCAATAACCAACCTTTTCCACCGTACCTGCAAGAGAGGAGTAACGTCAGGGTCTCCAGGACAGTTGCAATCTGGAACTCGGGATCCCGCCGAGCATGGGCAGGTACAAGGTTTGAGGCCATAGAGTTTTTCCGTCTTGTTCTTCTTGGACTCATTGCGAAAACCTGCTGATTATTAGCCTCTGGACAAGGAGTCACGCATCCTACATACGGGTATCACTCATGACAATCAGCTGAGAAGGAATCATTAGCCAAGTATTCAAATCCGAAGTCGTTATGCATCTACTTACCTCATAATCTGATGCAAGTTTCCTAGCACCAGGAAGATCCACCGAAGGCCGAAGGATAAGATACCGAACACAGTCGTGACAGTGCTTGTCAATTTCCGTCTTCCACTGACCCAACAAGGTCAAGGGGACAATCACTAGGGTGGCTGAGGATAGGTACATGGTTCGAGGACATAGATTTGGTGCAATCCGACGACGTGACCTTTTCAGCGCTTCCGTGGGGAGCTCGGTATCATATTGATGATAAAAGGGCTTGTTAGCCCGCACAACCGGCCACAGATGGCTGGCTTCAAGTTCATCCGCAAATGCTGGGCGGCCTGTAGTGACTTTGAACGAAGAAAAATAGTGCACAAGAAGTTCGACGAGGGATGGTACTTGTTGAATAGCCCCCCAACCCAAACCAGCTCTATCCCTTGCAAGAGCACACTCCGCAGAAGGGAAGTGACGGTAAGCCAAAGGTGTCATCATTGGTCGCTCATCGACCAGGGACTCCTCTGGATCTGGGAGTTGACTGGGAGTTGCCAGGACCAGAGCAATCACCATGACAGTTTTTCCCGTTCCTAGTGCAGAAGTAAGTTAAATGTTTCCACACTTGGCGCAGACATACCTAATTCCTCACAGAGTACGCCCCCTCGAGATGGGGAAAACATAGGTTGGTCTCGCAACACAGACATCGTCGAGGGCTGAATATAACAATAAGCGCCTGACATGCATGAGACAGCGATGTGCAGTGGATCCGGAACGGGGCTAGTACTTGATTCCTTGTGTAACATGACAGCGACCGAGTGTCGCTGATAGCCATATAAAGTTGTTCGTAGGCCCCAAATTACATCCCCGGACGCAATACGGTGGGAGAGTGTTGTATTCCCGTTTGTTGGTGGATCCAGTATCGGGGAAGGTAGATCGCTATAAATTTCAGCCATCGTGCGGTTATCCTGTCGACAATGATCAACACCGACATCAAGAAGAGATTAAAAATCCACAAACAACATGGCTGGACAAGAAGTGCTTTTGTGGAGCATTGAGACAAGCCTCATCCGCATCCCACAAGCCATCGTTTTGCTCGATTAGTGGTATGATGCTATGCATATAACGTTGACCTTCCCTGACCACAGTTTCGGGGCGACGGCGTAAACGTCCATGGGGATTCGGTATGTCATTGGGGATCAGGTACACTCTGATGAAGATGGTGTGTCCACTAGTGCCGAGTCTGCACATGGCGTAGAGAAACTGATGCTCGGTCAGAAATGCCAGTTCACGAAAAAGTGTGTCCATTGGTTGTGTGGACAAACTTCGAAGTGGAAGTGGGCGCCAACTCGGACTGTTGTCGGATGTGCTGGGGCACGGCGATTCGCCATCACAGTGGATAGCAATGACTATCACCCCCGCGGGAAGGAAATTGCTCAAAGAGAACGCGTCGGCGGCATCTCGTGCCGGGACGACAGGTAACCTGTCAATGTATCTATCAATGCAAAACGGACAGTACGTGGATGGTAGCGGGCGTTGTGTTCCGTCGCGGGTCTGCATGAGTTCGGAAGACGCGTTCGTGATCGACGCTGGATCCAAACTGTCAGCTTGTCAACTCTCCATAATCGTGCGAATTACTTTCTTTTTCTGGCTTACAGTTGAGGTGCTACCTTTCTGGCAGGCGGATATTATATTGTAGGCTTCAACTTCGATCCTCATGGCGTCCTTGTTAAAACGTTCACATGGTCCCGGAGTTCGCATTTCAGCGACCAGATTCACGCCAAAGAAAGCCCGCTTTGTTCGGCAAAATTCCAGCACCGTCTCTGAATCCTCCAAAGACACAATAACATGGCCGGAATACCTCGAGATTCGACGCGGCAAGCACAGATGGGAGACGGTATACTGCTCGCACTTTCCCCAGGATTGCTACGTGTTGATGTCCTTTTACTCAGGCCGTGACCATCCCTTCCTCCCTTCTTGGCCTGGTGGGTGGAGCCGCGTACTTTGGATCTCTAGAGACGGACGCGACCAAACTGATCATGGTGAACCCCCAACTTCACGGCACGCGTTTAAAGTGAATGCTGATGATTCATGTGTCAGGGAATTGATCCCATGATCTTTTATGGGGCTTGTACAATGGCGTGCACGGGTGAGTCGATCCGAACGGCCGTCGTAACATTATATTCAACGTTCCCAAGGTCTCGGATACCTCCTGGGCCCCTCAGTTGGTTCAGCTTGCTGGAGAGTGACCCATCGTCGTACCCTCACCCTTATAGAAGCAAAGGACCGCGAATTCCACAGACATATAGTCAAAAATCGTGTTGACCCTACGGCACAAAGTGCCAATAACCCTGTGCCGGACTACTATGGTATAGAGCTACCGACCTTTCGTCTGAGACTCTTTCTGAACTATTTTATAACTATCAGGAGAGAAAATTGGCTCGCTGCCCCAATACCGACAAGTACGTGTCGCAACATTCTCCACCAGCTTTCCTTTTAATACAACTTCTAGTGGCTGCGAGACCAGGCAAAGTTCAGGCGGAAAGCACAGTTCTCAGAGGAATAGAAGCAGGACTACCTCGATACACCATCGTATATGGTATTATACTCAACGAATTCGTCATCCTATATTGGGAGCCGATTGAATCATCATGCATCATTCCCGATAAGTCTCGACAAGTGACGGCTACGATATCCGCATGAGTTAACCCCATGTTAAAATACCGATAATAATCGGAATGAACGTTTGGCCACCAGCCATGCGCTAGGCCAGCTTTGTGAAATAAGATCGCGAACACTAGGCTTCGCGGAAAAAGCGCACCAGCACAAAGTAAACGAAGAGCCGCGCCCGTTGAACATGGCTTCATCATGAAACGAATCCAAAGACACTGTAAATAATTCACACCACTATCCCTTTGACCATAGCCCGGGTCTTCCCAAAGACCGGGTTTGCATACCGCTCACCGCAAGAGCCTGAGGCGTCACTGGGGGATCTAGTTCCTCTCTCCAACTCTTTTCCGAGTAGGACGTTTCGCTTTGCGAAAACGACAATGCACGCGCGGGTGCAGATTTGGGGTAGGCATCCGGAAACAGGTTGCGGGGCTCAAGGTATTGGGACGGGAGAGGGGATCGTGCACGCTTGGCATACAGGGCTGCAGATTTTCTGTCCGAATCCTCATCTGGCGCAGGGCCGCTGATTGAGCGGATCTGGGGTGTCCAGCGCACGTCCGATAGAGGGGTGACAGGGACAATCGGGCGGGTCGCAGCCAGAGCCTCGACGTCGTGTACCGGTCCCTTTTCCAGCGGTCGTTCATTTGGCACCTTTGATGTTGTCCGCTGTCTTCGTATCCAGCAGTAAGCGGTCGCTTCATCGTGCAGCGCGGGTTAATCCAATCCTCTCCGAGTAGTGAATCTAACCAAACGTACCTAGGGCAGCCAGCGAAAGGAGTGACAGAAAACCAGCGATTGAAGCGGTCGAGGCGGGTGAAATGCCCGTGCTACTCGAGCTTGATTGAGGGGTAGTTGTTGACGATGTGATAGGCTGCGAAATCTGTGGAGTGGGTGTGGCCTCTGGACCAACCAGAACGTAAGAAGAGCTCATGAGTGAAGGGAACGCGCTAGCTGGAGGAAAGCGTTTGGGTTAACGGACGACGTATCCGTCGAGGACAGGAGTAAAAGAAGTTGTAGTCCATAAGACTCAGGTCGAGCTTATGTAGGTCCTGGCGGGGTGCCATTACCCCTAGCAACAACTGGATTGCCACGTCTGATGGCGAAGTGGGCGACGTGGGAAGGTGGGGACAGAGGGGTCGGAGATTAAGCAGCAATGCAACTGTGATGGATACGATACAGGTGTGAAAGTGGAAGTTGTGGCATGTGCTGGATTGGATCATGGCGCAATAATTACATAACCTAATGATGTCGACGAAGCCTATGCAACAAAGATAGTATCGGATACTAGATCGAGTCGACCAGGATATTCGATATAGCTCTGTGCAACGACCGTGCTCCTTCGCTAGGGTGGTAGCTATGTAGAGCCTTCACGACCATGGACTCTACATCTTGAGGAGACAACATCCTGGGAACATCCCCCGAGAGTGCATATACAGCCTCGGCAGCAATAGCCTTCTTCTCATCCAGCGTGAAGGGCACAAAGGGAAGAACTGCAGTGACACGAGAAACCAATGAAGGCTGTCGAGGGAGCGTGAGACAAGTTCTTCGACAAGAGAAAATAATCTTACCCCAAGGCAGTGCGAGACACAGGGTCGCAGCATACCCGTTAGCTCAAGGTACTCCTCCCGAGACATTCGCTTGTCTGGTTCCGCACGATTTTCGTGGTGTTCGAAGACCAACTCATGGCCAACGTTGGACGTGCCTAGCCAAATGACATTGCGCACATCGATGTGACGCTTTCCAGCCTCCAAGGAACATCGACCTATTAGGGTATCAGTGGGACCGCATGTAATTTAGCATTCAAGACGAACCCAGTTCCCATGGCATAAGGAGAGACCAGAGCGCTTTCTCATCTTCAACTTTCTCGATTTCCTGCCATACTGCATGAGAGCCTTGTTCAACACATCGATGTAAGGCACTCACGTCCAAGACAACTACACATCTCTTCCCCTCATTTACATTCAAAAATTCTGCGAGAGTACACGAAGATGGTTCCTGCAAAGCCGTTCGTTACCAGCCGATGTCGGTGTGGCAGGTGGTCTGACTTACCTCATACGGACTCATAGAATACGACTGCCAGATGTCATGAGCAGATCGGAGAGTGGTCATGTTTACAGTGTGAGTAGGGACATCAAGCAGGGATCCAACTATCCAACAATGTCAGATGACAAACCCCACACGATGGAAACAGACGTACATTTTCGTGCCAGCAAGCTCTTCCCGTGACCGCTCGGACCTGTACTAGAATTCGTATGGCTTCGAATGCTGAATAAATGGTGCTACGCACCACACAGTAAAACCACGATAGGAGCCACGGCCAACTTCTGGGAATGCATGCCAAGGACGCGGAACAATTGCTCCAAGGGCCAGTCTTGCCCAATGACATCGTACCGAACCCGCGTCAGAGGGCGAAAGAACGAGCGGTAGATTAGCTGTGAAGTCTGGCGAGTATGAGCTGCATCGGCTCGGGCGACGAAGTATCTACGCATAACGAGCGAATGAGCCAGGAAACGAAATAAACCGTCTAAATTACCTTGTGGCTGGATCCATTCCTTCCATTGTGGTCTCGGGAGGCAGAACACTTGGTTCAGTACCTTCCTCTTTGCGTGGTGCAGGGTTCAATCTTGGATTCCGCAATGCTGAGGGATTTGCACCATACGCAAGCAGCGCTTTAACAATTTCTTGTTTGTGCGCGAGCTTGTCATTGGTAAGTGTGAACGCCAGAGCGGATTGGGGTCCAACGGAATCGTTTGGACCTGCCTCGCCACTCTCAAGGACTTGGCGCACTTGGTCCACATTGTCACTAGCAATAGCGAAAAGCAGAGTGGGCTTCGGTGTAGCGATGGCGTGAACTGGCGCTGCGAGAACAGAAGTAGAACACATCCAATCATCTTCGTGTTTGGATTGGATGTGACGTGATATAGTAGAATCATGCTCGTCAATATCTTGTTCTTCGTCCACAACGCAAGAAAGACTTAATGTCGAAGTCCTCCTAGAAAAACGATGGGTACCATCAACTGAAGTATAATTTCGAGAACCTGCTCGATAATGTGATAAACGCCAAGACTTTGGCTGTTGAATGAATGCAGAAACGGATCGTGAATCACGACGAGTCGAAGAGCAATGCGACACAGAGTAAGCATCATCGGCGGCTTGCAGAATGGGAGAGTTGGAACTGGTACGCTTGGGGGTATGGTGAATTTGCTCGGGTATTCGTTCACATGAAGACGAAAACTACCGCAAGTTAGCTAATCAACACCATGAGAAACCAACCGACATACCGATGAATTACGTGACAACGAAGTAATAGATGATACACTGGGGGATTGCGGTGTAGATGAGTTGAATGTATGGTCCACTGTTGGATAATACTCGTCAATGTTGGAGGGTGACTGATGGATCACAGGGAACTCACAGGACAGAATGCTAGATGCAATGCTCGACGAGTGGGAAGACAATGTGGAAGATCTCTTCCTAATGATGGAGGACTGGGGGAGAGGATCATTGGGGGAAGTAAAGCTGTCAGGAAGTTACTGACGAGGCGGAGCTGTTTCAACCCGCCTGTGGGAGGAGCAGACATCGGTTTCACAGGTAAGGGCGGCCATGTTGTGGAGGAAGCGAGGACCGCAGAAGAACATTCTGGAGGCGAATCCTCTTTCGCTATATCGGTTCGAATGCGCAACGCCGCTCGGAGCTGGGACGCGGGGAGCACAGCGTCCAGCGCCTGCGATGCAATTCGTGATGATTGTATTGCCGCAGGCTAAGCAACAATTGAGTTCAAGGGTTGTCCAATCAAAATTGCTCACAAACCTGAGGCTTGTGGCGCCGAAATCCTAATGGAACCATAGTGCTCCCGATCTCTCTATTCTGCAATCTAGTAGACGGATGTGGGGGGGAAGAAGAGGTGTTGGAAGGGTTTGCCTTCGGAACAAGTTCGACGAGGGAAGAACAAAGAAATGATCTCCGCCCAGTCCAAAGAGGACGAAGGGCAGTTTCAGACCATGGAGAATCTGTACCGGAATTGCTAGCCTTGCTCTCAGAAAATGGAGAGAATACCCTGTGGAAGACATGGGATGTGTGATCCACAGACAGGAGGTGAACGTCTTGAGAGGGTTCCTCTGCGGAGCTAGACATATCGGGAACCGTCGTATCCTTATGCGCGGGACTAGAGAACCCTGAGCCATCGTCGGAAGTACCATCGTCAAAATACTGGTCATAAAGTGACTGCACGGAATCGGATCCACCTGACTGTTCCACTGGTGGTGATGACGACCTTCCTTTCACAGTGAGATCGGATGCGGCTCGACTCCTTCGCAAAGTAAAGTCGCTGCAGGAGTCAGGTGACTCGACTGACGGAAGCTCGCTTTGCCTCGCTTTCTCCGTCAGGTCGGGGCCCAAGAGTATCCGTTGCACCTCTTCATACTGCAATACTGTGCTTGTGTTTGATACATCCTTTTCGAGATTGGTGACAGCTGCTTCCGACAGGACAGACGTATCGTCTTCACCACTGAAGGTGGAGTGTGCGACAATCTCGGCTGGAAAAAAGGGAGGAAGAGGAAACGACAACCGTTGGGTGGAATCGTCACACTCCGAGTCGAAAGATTCGGTGATTTCATCAAACCCCAGACTGGTCTCCAGGCTTTGACCTGCCTCAGTCGTGGAACATTCTGCGAGGTAACCGTGTGAAACGGTGGGCGATGGCTCCGGGGACCTGGAATCGTTGCCATTGGTGTTTGGAGGTGCGTACACGAGAACGTCCTTGCCCGAGGATGGGCTGTGAGAGCTCTCGACCAATGAGCTCAATTTCGCAGAGGGTTTGCCGAAATGCAAAACACCAGACAGGTGCTCCTGCGGGACAACAACGTTCTCTGGTGCAGATTCCTGAACATCACCACCCACAGCAGCATAGCCGAGAACGTCCTGGCACGAAGGTGAATTGTAAGAGCTCTCCGTTGACGGGCTCGGCATCGGTGAGCGCCAATCGTAAGGCAAAATAGCGGGAGAATGTTCCCGCGAAGCGATAACATTTACTGGGGAAAGTTGCTGAAGATCATCGGCACCTGGAGGAGTTGAGCTGAAAGCGTCCTTGACCGAATAAAGACTATAAGAGATATTTGCTGACGGGCTCGATTTCGGAGGGCCCTTATCGGAATGGAAAGCACCAGACAAACGTTCTTGAGGGGTAACAACGTTTTCTGGGGCAAATTCCCGGAGGCCATCGGCGCCTGAAAGATCAGAGCTAAGAATGACCTTGGCCGAAGACAGGCTATGGGAGGTATCCACTGGTGAATTCGATATGGAAGAGCGCCAATCGAAATGAAAAACCCCAGACAGGGGCGCCTGCGGGGAAACAACCAGTCCCTGAAGATCATCGGCGCTACTAGAGGTAAACAATACGTTCGAGTCGGTGGCGACTTCCTCCGGGAGCGAACACTCCTCTGGGGTTCTTGGCCCAGAGACCCCGGAGCTGTCAATCTGACTCGCCACACCTGTCGTGGCAACGAGGCAAGAAGACTCGCACACATGTGAGCCGACAATGGGCTGTTCCAAGAGTTCGTTTGCATCACCCTTATGCGAGAGTACCGACGTGTTAGGCGTTGAACAGCCAGATACGGATGGAAGAAGGGAGTTGTGCTTGATGGGTGATACATTAGAGATATCGCTCAAGTCTTCATAAGAAGGTTGCGTTGATAGCGCGGTCTTAAAGGACAGATTATCATCGGAAGGCTGGTTGCATGCATCTAGATCATATTCCCTTATTGGATGAAGATGTTCAGGGGAGTACCGCTGCGGGCTACGCATAACTGCGGGAACCTCCGGTAGCTCTTCTTCTTCTTCGGCATTCTCTTCTACGACAACGGGGACATTGATTTGCAAAGGATCAATATCTCCCTGTTCTTCGGAAGGCGACGTGTCATAAACACCCAAAATGGTATATGCAATATCCTCATTGTCTTCCGAACTCTCATCAGGGTCAACTTCCTTGATGACCTCAATGGGATTATGTGGGGATGGGCGCAGAGCACTGACATCGTACGAGACTCTCCTGTCCTGGAATGCGGGAGAAGTGTGTGATGCTGGCCGGGAATGAGACAGGAATGTCACTGGAGATCGAAAGCTTCTTGGCGGGGAACGCGGGAACGGAAGAGGGCTGACCCAACTGTCTCCATCAGCATATCCTGAATCTATTGAATCCCCTCTTTTGACCTTTGAATCCAACGAAGGAATAGGAAACGGTTGGAGCTTGGCCGACAGTTGAACGGGGGACAAGAGGTCCACCACACCATCCTCCATGGGGCTAGCTACAGAAGGCTTCCCGAATTCACTATTCTGGGGAGAGGCCAACAACGACGCGCCGGTGAATGACGAGAGGGTAGATTGCCTGTTTGACAACACCACAGTAGGATCCTCCTCCCCGCAGTCGTCCATGTCTTCGTCGTCACTTTCTTCTTCGAATTCTGACCCTATCACATAGGTTTCCGTATCCTGCACGAAATAGGGTGTAGTATCCCTGTTGGGGGATTCCTCGTCATCAGGAACGGGGGGGAACTCGGCGACGAGTTTAGCATGCACTTCGGGAAGGAAAGATCCCATCTGGCACCCAAATGGATCAACCATAGTATCTTCGGGATCGGATTCAAGAATCGAAGCCGGTTCCGCACGACTAGAAGTATCTTGCTCGGTTTCCATGGGAGGTTTGAAGGGAGGACCAATGACATCGGAAAGCACAGATAAGAGTCCGGAGTAGCGTGACGAATCTTGCATAGGGCTTGCTGGACTCTCCGGGCTTGCTAGGTTGACCGAACGGGGGCTGGCAGAGTTGACGACGACGGAAGGGGGATCGAAGACGGGCTTGGCAATGGGAAAGAGAGATGACTGCTTGACCTGAATTGTGCTGAGTAGCGGCTGATTGACAGCACTCCTCGCTTTAACATCGTGAAGGAAATTGCAAGAGTCTGCAAAGAGACATCGTCCTTGAGAGAAAAACGGACATGGTCGTGCTGGGACGGGTCAGGAGGAGAAATGTGGATAAAGAGAAGACCTCACTTCTCTTCAGCCAGGCTGGTTCTTGAATGGACATTCCAGCAGATCATTGAGCGGAAACTGGCGCGAACGAGGAGCAGAGCATGGACCCTCAGCGCACAAGGAATCAAACCGGCAACGGTAGGTCCTTGTTTGCAGTTCCGGCACAGCCACAGCACCACCCGAGTTTGACTCCCAGCCGCAGAATGGCAGCCAGAATGATCGCTCGTCTGACCCTCTTCTCAGGTCCCCAGTGCTCTTTGTGTGAGGTGGGTATTGTGTGGCATTTATATATGTCTGGTGACGAGCGCGAGTATCCAGATCGCCAAGGCCGAACTAGTCAAAGTGCAGAAACAGGTGCGTTGAAGCTACTCGTGTTTATTCAGCATTCGAAACTCATCGAAAGCGCCCAGCGAGAGTTCGACCTGGAAGTCATCAACATCCAAGAAAAAGGCCAGGAAGGGTGGAAGAAAAAATACGTTTATTGGATACCCGCCCTCCATCTCGACGGGAAGGAGATAGCCAAGGGTCGCTGGGATGCCTCCACAGTGCTCGAGGCGTTGAAGCAACGGGAGGCGAAACTCAGGGAGTCCGAGCAGTCGACGGAATAGTCGGTGGTCCCAACGACTGTTTCGTTATCGACACTACATCTTCTATATATCCCTCTGCCCCATACATCGGGCACTGCCATTCCTGCCTGTATGACAGAACTCCCGGTCTTGCGCTCGGAGAGGAAAAGGACGGTTTATCTCCTTCTGCAGGGCAAGGCCTCAGACTGTGTTTTAACTGTGGTTCTCCCGACCACGCCGCTGGGTCGTGCCCAGAACCTCTCGATCGACAGCTGGTTTCCTTATCACGCCAGCTCTTCAACTTTCTCCATCCCGATCCAATTGGACAGCAAACTACCCGCTTCTACGTAGCCGAAGAATGGAAACAACGACGGCTTGAATGGCTTAGATCTTATGAGCCAGGTGTGATTCGCGGTCCTTTTCTACGAGACGCACTTGGATTACAAGAGGGGGACCCGGGGAACACTGTCGAGTGGCTCCATAACATGGCATACTGGGGCTACCCTCCCGGATGGGTTGACTCCCGCGACCCGATGCAGTTGGTTTGTTCCCGCATTCTAGAAGACGAGGCGGAAGGGCAGGTCACCGCTACAGAATGGGATTCATTCACAATCTTCGAGGGTGTGGACGGTGACGAAGAAATTGACCTAAGACTGTTCAGTCTGCGAGGTCCCTCGACGCCTTTATCAGCAGCGAGTTCCTTGACCGTGTCTGTCGATGTAGAACCGACTCGATGGGCTACCTACCCAAATACATATTTCTCCTCTACAGCCCTCTCTATCTACAACGGCACACCGCTGGGTAGGGTGGCTGCGTCGCCTTCCCGGGTGAGTGTCACATTCACTCCGGAAAGAAGGGCACTCTGGGAACGTATACTCTCTGGTGGTTTTGGCATAGATAACACCTTATCAGTGCCGCCGTGGAGAGCGCCTGGTGCGTTTGGTGGCTCGAGCTGTTCGATTATGGAAGCCGCTGTCGAGGACTTTGTCCCCCCTCCACCATCGATTACGCCCCCACCGCTTCCTCTCATACTGCATTCCCCTGTGCAGACATTCATTCCACAGAAATGTTCGGTGCCAGGCAGAGAATCAACCCCTTCCTTTGGATCTGTTACCGACGATAGATCAGTGGTCGACATGGATATGTCCGACGATTCTGAATAACATCCATTTGACTATAATCATTCGATTGATCATTGTTGGTGTTGTTGAATTACGCATGAAATGCAAGCTGAATGATAATGTCATATTGGTTCTAGGGCTAAAGCTACACATGATGTCATGCCAGCTGAGAAATACAAACATTATTGTTACACAGAATATTAAGTATGTGTTAGGTCGGAATGGCCGAAACTTGAAGGTCCTTCCGGGGTACTCGTACTTATGCAAGTCTACAGAGTCTGAGCAGGGTCCATTGGTCATGGCAATCCGTAATCAATCAATGATTTGGACGTAGAATCATAAAGCAGTGGTGCTGGATTGAAACCGTGGTTCGAGATCGACTGTCGGCGATTGTGAGCGGGAGGTAGTGTGGGGAGCGCTAGTTGGGCGTGCGGCATAACGTGGCAACGTTTCAAGGGGCTTGGAGATGAGGAAGCCTGAAGACCGGTTATTTATTGTCATGAGATGACAATGATGGACATGACAAACCTTTCAATCCTGCTGCCTTCTCGCCTTGACGACCAAAACCGTATCCAGCACGGCTCGCACTTCTTGCGGCCCCGAACTCGGGATGATCACCATCCTTTTCTTCGTAGACTGTCGAAGTATAAGACTGCCCTGATGTCGAAGTAGTAGATCGGGTTAGGTTTGCGGTAGGGGGCAAGTGAGTGGGAAGGGTGTCCTGAGGACCAGCACGCCACGCCTTGATAGAGCGTCTTTGCTTTGCCGACTCGCGGAAGATGAGACCAAGAAGCATGTTGAGACAACCAATGACAAAGAGGAAGAAGGCAGCCACGAGGGTGAAATCGTCAACGTGTTGAGAAAGGACTGAAGCACCGATTCTATATGGAAATGAGCATGTTGCCACGGTAGAAATGATAGCAGTAGACGCACAGTCCCTGGAATATGCCCAATGCACCGAGACCAAATTGAGTGCCTAATACGGGGAAGAAGCGATCAAAGAAAGCAGCAGGCCAGCCAAGTTCGGCCAAAATGAGGGTGATGACTTGAAAGATGATGAAGAGGCGATTTATGACCGCCCAGAAAAGACCACCAATTTGATTTGGGACGGTGCTGTCTCTTTGGGGGATGTGAGGGTGTGACAAAGAGTGTGAGCTAGACACCTACCCTATGTATTCACAGTCGACGAGGGCTTGGCTGGTGGTGTTGCTACTACTCTGGTTAGCCGAGTTATAGGCGTTGACAGCCTCGACGTCCGTGACGATGACAAGGATACTGCTCGCGAAGACGAGCAGAAGGGACACGATGCTCAGCACGCGGACAGCATTGAGACCAAAGAAAATGTCTGTATGAGAGATGAGCAAACGACGGGGTAGGTGGGGGTAGAGACGTACAGGTGCGTATGGGTGCCATGAGGATATGATATAAGGGAGACAAGGAGAGGACGAGGTGACCCAGCACCGGATGAAAGGAGACCAAAGGAGGGAGAATGAGATACAGAGCATGATCCCGGGGGTGACTGATGTTTATATACTTGTCGCCACTCACCAACGCGTTCTATTGTTCTCTCCAGAAACTGCTTGCTTGTAGTCCACCTTCGATAATTACGTAACACACCTTCCATTGTCCTCGTTGCCGCCTCTCAGCACAAAAAGAGCAATCTATTATAATCCCATTAATTAGTGTATCTACCAAGAGCATCCCAAAATGCAGAAGCTATCATCATGCCTACCAGAGAAAGAATATTTCATGTACGGTCCGTATACTACAGGATTGCTCGGGATGAAGGGGCATGCGAGAATGTGGTCCATATAAGAAACGTCCTTGTAATGTTATGTACGTTCGTAGGTGGTCGTGACGCGGGACAGTGCCCATTTTCCAAGTTCGCGCATCACGCAATGCTTAGCGTGAATAAGGAGGCGGGTGCCCCTCGGGAACCCGCCCGCCATCCGTGTGTACGATGACACTCGACGAAGGTCTAGAAGATGTTCGACGCGCACCAGGCACCACTGTATCGGTGGGCGAAGGAGGACCATCGTTGACGATCTGCAAGACGCGTCGTTCGGTAGAGGTGACAGGACTCCCAGAGTGATTCAGTGGTTCAAGAACAGCTAGGTCGTCCGTATTTGGTGTCCAAGTACTGAGCAGTGCTGGGCCCAATCGGCCGTCTGACAATGGCCTCGTGCTATTCGAATGCGAGACCATAGACAATGGACGGGGCCCCGTCTCGGTGCTGCCGACAGGACTCAACACTCTCGGTCCAGGATGGGTGTGAACGGTCAAAATAGATCCAGCCGTGGAGGGCCTTGAGGATCTTGAGGATCCCGTGTGAGTACCTTGTAGCAACGGCGTTGCCGAAAACGACGTGTGGCGGCTGTGTATAGCCGAGTGTTCGCTGACCGAACCATGACGCGACGTCCTCAGTGACTCGCCGGCTGCGCCAGGAGGGATGACATGCCCAACAAGGCCATATTGATAAGGCCTGGGCTCGGCACTCTCGGGTCTGCGACTGTCGCGTTCACGGCGTACAGGTACAGTTGGCGCCCAAGCCTCGTCATTCTGGAGTTCCTCCTTCTCAAAGATGTCATCCCATGATCGACGCCTTCGGCTATGAGATATCATCAGTAAATATTCGAAACGCGAAGCACCAAGGTTTTACCATAACCACCAGAGGGATCCCACAACCGCTATCAGTCCAAGGAATCCACCAAGAACACCTCCGACTATTGGCGCAACATTCATTCCTGACCCTGGTGAGACATTGCTTTGCAGGCTAGGGTTGGCGAGTGAAGTAGGTACGTAAACCGCAGTCGGGGGTAACGTTGTGATCACGGTAGCGACGGTCTGTACAACCGAGCCATCTGCAAGCGTGGTCGAGGACACCTCAACCAATGTAGTGGGCGGGAGGGTACTTTGCACAAGGACGGACGTAGTCAGTGGGGCATTTGTGGAAGACTGCGCAGAGGTTTGCAACGCAGATGAGCTCCCTCCTCCACCAGTGCATTGAGCAAACAAGGTCTGAGTGGGCTGGGTCTCTGTGACTGGGACGGACACGACAATCGGTACTTGCGCGGCTTGGCCACCACCTAGCAAACACGATCAGCTCAGGATCAGAGCTTGTCTATTTTAGGCGCACTAGAGCGACCAAAGCACATCACGGCCTCAGACGCCAAAAGACACGGAGGCAGAGGGTGGGTGCAAATATGGCTCAAGACAAGGGCACTCACCTCCTACGGTATTCACCTGCGTGACTTGTGCACTTGATATACACCCGACCGATGAGCCACTGATTGTGCCTGAAGCAACGCACGACTGCTGCACGACGGTGGTCATTTGAGCTTGGGTGTCTGCTGCACTCTGAGAGTACGAGGTGGACGGGACAAAGGTTGAGACCGTGGCATACAGGGTCGCTGTAGGAGTTGGGGTACAAGACATGCTAAGCTAGACCTAAGAGCGAGCGAGCGAGCGAGCAGCGGTCTGACAGAGCGGATCAAACCACGACAAGATGTCAATGAGCTCAGATGGAGAAAAGGAAAAGAAAAGGAAAGAAATAAGAGAAATGAAAGAACAAGACAAAGAGTGAAACTCGTTGACACCACGGGTAAGTACTAGTGCACTCCGGTTTTTTATTTGATGGTTCGCCTCTCGCTTTGACTCGCCGATAGAAAGCCGGTACCGAGCCCTGTCTACATTCCAGTAAGAAATACCCAACGATTCAACAAGTAAAATAGCGAATATACGGACGTAGTGTAACTATGGAATCACTGAATGGAGGGACATGTCATTTGTGCTCCTTCGCTTCACCACGCCCTGACTGAGCGTCCTGCGCACGGCCGGTGGCGACCAAGAGGCTCGACGCCCTCGCTTATCCTCCCCACCCACAACCTCTGACATGCTTTGACCCTTCTCCTCTAGTGCCATATCACCCGGGTGGACAGTGGAGCTGATGTCCAGAACAGGCTCGGCAGAGCATGAGACATTCTCCTGCGAAACGGCTTTGCTACCTTGCCTTACTATCCGCCATAGTGTTTTGCTCGCCCTCTTTACCAACTTTGCAAATGCGACGATTGGATCCTCCATGTCCTCCTCGGGCACGTCAGGATCCACGGACCATAATAACGATCCACCTTCCTGCTGAATAACCCGTTTGCGGCGCAAACGCGCAGATGCACCGACAGGTGCCAAAGACCGCTTCCTATTAGGATCAATTTGCGGAAGCGGTGCAAATTTCACGGTAGGAGTGGCATGAGAAGAGCCGAGGGACGAGCGGGCATCGTGTACCGATGATTCAGCAGCCAGCGACGGGGGGGAACTGGCAGTGCCAGTGGAAAATATAGAGTCGGGTGATGACGGGATAATAAGGGGGGGAACTTCGTGGATTTCATGGACGGAGTCAAAGAGGGACGGCTTTGGTGACATCGGCAGGTACTCGAGTGTCAGACTGAGTGCAAAAACGTGAAAAAGAGTGTGATGCTGAATAAAAGTGAAGCAATGAATCGAGAAACAAGTTGGCACCGCCCAGCGTGATGGACTGGAAAAGAAAGAAAAAAAGATCGTTTGTTGATCTGGCATGTGCATGTGACCTTGAATTGATCATCAATATTAATACCAATGCATAACTGCTTCCGGGCAATGCGACATTGTGATGACCACGGTTCGTCCCGGCGATTCCCAGTCTCAGCCTATTCTTCAGTATGGTCGAAAGCGATCCAACACCGCCCAGTCTCTCGCTAGGATGCCGCCTAGTACAGCCGGTGTTCCGCTGAAGCTAGGCGACTCCAAGCTTCTCAACACCTGGGTCCATGACCCAAAGGAGTCTCCAAAGGTCATTCTCAATCGATCATGGTGGCCCGGGGTTGCAGAAGGAGACTTGCTGCGCGTAACCCAGTCCGAAGATACCTCCGGTTATCTTTTTACCGTGCCCAAAGACGAAGGCTGCCCCAAACCAACCCTTCAGGCAAATTCCTCTCAATTCAGTGTATCTATCCCGGCTTATCTCTAATCGTTTCAGATATCTTTACCCAGGAATGTTGCCGATGCATTTTCCATGAAAAACAACACCGAAGTAACGGTCACCAAGGTGCACAAGGTCGCACTGCATTCGTGTCATTTACTCACGTGGATATCCAGGTAGACAAGGATAGCCATTCGGCTGACTATGTCGAGTTCTCTTTTGCTGATCAGTACCTGGGTCGCAATGAGATGTGGAGGCTCGGCAAACATCTAGTCGGTCAATGTGTTTTCGTTGACCAGGATATTTCTTTCATCGGCGTGATCGCCGCGAAAGTTCAGAGCATCTATGTCAAGGGCCAACAGGTAGGATCAACAGCGCTTACGCAACCGCCCCTTTGTCCCCCTAACGTTTCCCGCGCCAGGTGTCCTCCGGCTATGTGACGCCAAGGACCAAAACCATCTACAGGTCCTTGTCAGCTAA
>JBBPRX010000027.1:0-36872 GCA_038093195.1 Boletus fagicola
TAGAAAACCCTTTATTTAACCTGATATAAACATTAATATTATATATTAGATCGATCAGAAAAATTTATATTAACAAAAACTGTCTTATAGATATTTATTCTAACTCATTTATTACTAATTTATTTTAATTTTTATTATCTGTATATTTAACTCTTTAGCTGAAATAGTTTAACGGAAGAACGTACCCTTCATGATGGTAAAACAAAGGTTCAATTCCTTTTTTCGGTAAACAATAAATTAAAAAATAATTAATTTTAATATCATATATTATATATATGTTTTTCTTTTAAATATATAGTATATTTATAAAATAAATATAAGTTAATTACAAGGGTAGAATCGGAGACTCGAACTCTGAACATCGTCGCCACAAGACGTCATTTTAACCAATTAAACTAATCCTACCTCTTTTATGTTTTTTATTAATTATTATTTTATTTTTTATTTAATTAAATTTTTGTTTTTAATCTTTTTTAATAAAAAAGATAAAAGTATCGATGACAATATTGTACAACATCAAATAATTATTAAATAATTAATGAGTATTTTAAAGGGGTTATTAAGGATTACTAGCAAATTTATATAAAAGGAGGCTCCATAGCCAAAAGTCTACATATTGCTTATAAATAATAAATTATATAACTATAATTTACTTATGAATAAGAAAATTACGAGATGGGACAATCCTAAGGGAAACCTTTTTATTATTACTTCCTGAAGTAAAACATTTCAATAAGGAAAGGAAAGGAAATCAACCGAGACTCCGAAAGTAATGGTGAGTGAAATCGGATTAGCCAAAATCTAACTTATAATAAAAAATTATCACTGTAACATTAAAGTAAACTTAATGAATGGTTTTAACTTATAGCTTGTATAATTAAAATTAAAATTAAGTTAAAATATATGAATTAGTCAAATAATTTTAATTAGATTTAATTTTAATGAAGGAATATAGCTAATAGTATATTTGACATAATTTAAATTATTATAATTAATAATGAAATATTTATTATTTGTAAGAACTAAATGCTTGATGGGTATAGATAGATATGATTAATTATATTATTTTGAAATTTTTTCTTTATAATATAATTTTTACATAGTAATTATGATTACAACTAAGAAGGTGAATTTATAATGAGACCTGTATTTTATATGTTAGATTTTTATTATTTAAGTACGATGAGAGTAAACTTGTCGGAATATAGGGGAACCATCCTCTAAGGCTAAGTATTTATAAATTTAGCGATAGTGAAAAGTACCGTGAGGGAAAAGTTGAAAAGAGTGTAGAATAATATTACTTGTAAAAATAGAAATAAAGATACAAGAAATATTAGTTCTTATCGAACATTGTTCGAACGAATGTAAATAACACGCAGTGAAATAGATCATGAATTAGTAACTCTATAAGCAGTCAAAGTCACAAAATGAAAATTTGGAACGTGACAATGGCGTACCTTTTGCATAATGGGTCAGCAAGTTAATAGAAGTAGCAAGGTTTAAAGCCTAAGCGAAAGCGACTATATAAAAAATAAAATAATATGGGTTAAGTTACTGCTATTAGACCCGAAGCCAGGTGATCTTTCCAAGAACAGATTAATAAAGGATCGAACGGGTGAATGTTGCATTATTCTCCGAAGATTTTTGGAAAGCGGTGAAATGCCAATCTGACCTGGTGATAGCTGGTTTTCTACGAAACATATTTTAGTATGACATCTACACAATATTTATGGAGGTACAGCACGGTAATTCCATACAAATATTAATTAATTTTAATAGGAGTTTAATTTGCGGGGACTTAAAAATCTTACCAATGGAAATAAATCTCGGAATTACATAAATAGATGGTAGATATTCAGACTATTCATGATAAGTTGGATAGTCAAGACGGAAACAGCCGTGAACACTGATTAAGGTCCCGAATGATTATTAAGTGAAATAAAGGAAGTGACAAATTGAATGCAGTTGAAAAGTGAGCCTGGTAGTCGCTACTTATAATGAACGTGTATCAACGTATCAGCCCTTAGATTGTTGCTCCGAAGATTTAACGGGTCTAAAATAATCAACCGATATCGTGTTAATTTTAAAGGTAGAAATTTATTCTATATTTAAAATCTAGGTAGTAGAACATTCAGATAATTCAAAGATAATATTCCTCTAGGAAAGGAATACAAACCTAAAATTGACAGTGTTACATTGTTTATAAAATAGGAATCTGAAGAGATAATGCTGACATGAGTAACGTAAAAAGAAAGTTTAAACTTTCTCGCCGAATACGAAAGGGTTATTAGCTAAAGATTAAATCTACTAATGTTAATGCGGTCTCTAAGGTACAAAACCAACGTTTTGACTGATGAGTATAGCTTTGAAAGTCCACATGGAGAATAAAATTTTACACATAGAATTTCTGTATAAGTAATTATAAAGATAGAAGTTTAACTTTAATAAATTTTAAGACAATTTATTAGATTTAATATTGAATTGTTCTTGTATTATATTAAATGAATATTTAATATTATTATAATATTTATAATAAAAATATTATAGTAGATTTTTATATTAATTGGGGCCAGGAAAAAGATGTTTTGAATAACTTCGATTCTATATTCTAATTTAGTCTTATAATTTTATATATTTTAGAGTGAATATTCTAAAATCTTAATATCAAAAATAATATAAATAATATTTAAATAAGATTAAACTAGTCATTTGATTATTATTAAATATTTATATTTATATTAGTATAAGCAAAAACCCTAAATTAGTAGAAGTTAAATTAATTTATATAATTTAGTGAGAGCTGATTAATAATTAATTTAATGATTTAGGTTAGTTTTATTTAAGTATAGTTTTTAAGCACAACCGTACCCTAAGCCGACACAGGTTCGTAGGTAGAGAATACTAAGGCGTAGAGCTAAAAGTTGTTAAGGAACTCGGCAAATTATCCTCATAAGTTCGACAAGAAGAGGAACCATGAATTTTAGTAAGTTAATAACTCCTATTAATTTATTTATATGGTGGCACAAAATCGGAAGCCCCGACTGTTTACTAAAAACACAACTATCTGCAATTATGAAAATAATAGTATAGGTAGTGAGATTTGCCCAATGCCATATTAATAAGTAATAATAATGGGTAACTGTTTCTTTACAAAAAATTGGTTAATAGCGGTCTTAACTATGAGGATCCTAAGGTAGCAAAATAAATTGGCCATTAAATGTGGTCCGGTATCAATAATTTAACGATGGCTTCACTGTCTCTACAACTTGCTCAGTGAAATTGAATTACCCGTGCAGATGCGGGTTACCTCAAAGAGGACGGGAAGACCCCATGCAGCTTTACTGTAGCTAGTTATCATATAAAAAGTTCTATAACCTCGGTTATACAGATAATAGGGAGTCGATTTGACATCTATGGAAAACCTTAGGTCTGAGGTGGAACTAGTATTTATCTTCTTATTTATAAAATTTAAGAGGAAATAGCTGACTAGTTGGCAGTTTGACTGGGGCGGTCGTCTTTAATAGAGTAGCAAAGTACATCCAAATAGATTAAAATTTTAGATAATATTCTCTATTTAAATAGAAAATATTCTGACAAATAATTTTATATTGTTAATTATTATTAAATAATAATTACTTTAAAATCAATTATTATATTTCATTAATAAGGTATGCTAGACATTAAATGGAAGTTAATGAACCATGAAAGGTTCTGTAGAGTGCAATGACGGTAAGCATGCTTAACTGAAAGACTTAATAGTCGAACAGATACGTAAGTAGGGCATAGTGACCCCTTGCTATATTATGGAATAGACAGGGATCAATTGATAAAAGTTACGCTGGGGATAACAGCCTAATAGCCAGCGAGAGTACACATTGTCCTGGCTGTTTGGGACCTCGATGTCGACTTAATTTATCCTCCAGGGGCAAAACCTTGGAAGGGTTCGGCTGTTCGCCGATTAAAAAATTACATGAGTTGGGTTTAATACGACGTGAGTCAGTATGGTCCCTATCCTTTTGAGGGACAAATAGTAAAAAGGGGGAGACCTTCTAGTACGAAAGGACCAATAGGCTGTGTTTCTCTAGTGTACCAATTGTAATATTAAATAATTTTGTTAATTGAGTTATTAATTAACTTAATCAAATTATTAAACTTTGCATAGTTGGGTAGCCACAAACATATTAGATAATTACTGAAAGTATATCAAGTTCGAATCTATCCCCTAGATACTATCAATGGATTTCTCTTTATAAACTATCACGAGTGGTTATTATTACTTTCCTAATTTTAATCATTTCTTGTAATCGGTATAAAATATATATACTACAATTTTATACTATAGTTATTCTATATTGATAGAAAGTATTATAAAAATATATATGTATATTACGTATATTTTACAATATGAGTTACAAGTATTGTAATAATACACAAAGAGATAAAAATTCATAAATAAAGAAATAGATCATTTCTTAGATAGGATGCAAATGAATTGATTGTAAAATCGTAAGTTTAGCATTACTAATTTTTAAAATAGACTTGATGTTTTAGGTTGTCAAAAATAAAAACAAAACAAAAATAATAATAATATTTGTAATAAGTAAATATTTATTTACTTATTTAAATATAAAACTATTTATTATAGTTATTATATATTAATATAATAAATTAAGATAATTATTCTTAAATTTTTATATTAAAAGGAACAAAAATTATTTTTCGATTTTATTAAAAGATTTTATTTAAAATACATATAATAAAATTAAAATTTTTAATAAAAGAATTGATTAAGATAAATCTTAGTATACCTAATTTTAATATAAATTTCTTTTATATAAGTATAATATTGATATTATATATAATTTGATTTATATTTATAAGGTATTAAACTCAGTGTTTTATATTATAAAACAAATCAATTAAACTAAGACTGATTGATTTTAAAAATTTTTTTAATACAAACAATGTTACAAAATATATCAATTTTTAATACTTTATACAATGATGCACCTCAACCTTGGCAAATTGGGTTCCAAGATTCTGCTTCACCAGCCTTTACAGGTATTATTGATTTACATAATTCTATTTTCTTTTATTTAGTTGTTATATGTGTAGGAGTTTTCTGGGCTATAGGTTCTATTGGTTACTTCTATAGTTATAAAAATTCTCCTATTGTTCATAAATACCTTAACCATGGAACTTTAATAGAATTAATCTGGACTATTACACCTGCTTTAATTTTAACAGTTATAGCCTTTCCTAGTTTTAGATTATTATATTTATTAGATGAAGTAACTTCACCAACTATAACAATTAAAGTAGTAGGTCATCAATGGTATTGGTCATATGAATATAGTGATTATGTTACAGAAAGTGGACAATCTATTGAATTCGATTCATATATGATCCCTGAATCAGATTTAGAATTAGGTCAATTTAGATTATTAGATGTAGATAATAAAATGATTATTCCTGTAGATTGCCACATAAGATTAATTGTTACAGGTGCAGATGTAATCCATAGTTTTGCTGTACCATCATTAGGAATTAAAATTGATGCTACACCAGGTAGATTAAATCAATGTTCTATCTTAGCTGAAAGAACAGGAACTTTCTATGGTCAATGTTCAGAAATTTGTGGTACATGGCATGGGTTTATGCCTATAGCTGTAGAAGCAGTTTCAGTTCAAGATTACTTAGCTTGGGTAGATTCAATGTAATAATGATAATTAATTAATTTATTTTATTAAAATAAAAATTAGAAATAATAGTAATTTGCTCCCCTCCTATTATAACTAAGAAGCAAATAAATTAATTTAAGTCTTATACAAGCTAATTTAAGAAAGAAGAAAATTTGGGTATTTGTCTAATTTAGAATTTTATAAAAATTATACAATAATATAACATATATTGTATTATATTATAATTATAGGTATATTTTTATATATATTATATTAATATACTTTAATGAAATCTTATAAAACTAATAATAATTATTTAATAGCATGAACTAAATATTAACTAATTTATTTATTTTTTAATAATTAAAAAAAACCAAAAACTAATTTAATATAAATAATATTATACATTTTATAATTTATTATTATTTTAAAAGAGATTTATATTTTATATATTTTCATTCATAATTTTTAGTTCTAATTTATTAAAAGAATTAAGGGGGAATCTGATAATTGGTAATCAACTGTACTTGCACTACTGTAATGATAGTTCGAGTCTATCTTTCTCCATACTATAAAAAATAAATATTATAATAAATTAAAAACATTTATAAGCTTCGGTTGCTTAAGGGTTAAAGCGTTCGACTGAAGTTCGAAAGACAGTGGTTCAACTCCATTCCGAGGCATTTTATTGTTTAATTAAGTTTAATTTTGTTTAATATTTATATATAAGCCTGAATAGTTTAATTGGTAAAATTACTTACTTGTAATAAGTCGTTGGCGGTTCAAGTCCACCTTTAGGCATATTAATACAATATAAATAAAAGAATATATAAAGAAAATATAAAATTAATTAATTGTTAAATATATTAATGTTTTGTTTATGAGTTATAGTATAATTGGCAAAACGTCTTCCTTTGGCGAAGAATTTCCTCGTTCGAATCGGGGTAACTCAAAATAGAGTTATACTCTGATATTTGGAGATTTATTTCTAGTTAATAAATTTTTAGTTCTAATTATATATATTCACTCAATTTGAGTAATAAGCTTATTACAGTTATATTTTTAATATTTTATTAAAATATCTTCCTTAAGTTGAAAGAATATAAGTTGGAAGTATAACTCAAAAGGTAGAGTGTTTCACTTTTAATGAAACGGTTGAGAGTTCGAATCTCTCTACTTCCTTTATAATAAATGATTATTTGTATTAATATACTTTTTATATTAGAAGTATGTTTTAATTAATTAAAGAGCATAGTTTAATTGGTAAAATAGTGATCTCCAAAATCGTTGTTAGGTGTTCGAGTCGCCTTGCTCTTGAAAAGAAAATAAATTTAATTAAAAAGGGTCCTTAGCTTAAATAGGTAGAGTTTCTAATTGTCGCTTAGTAAGGTACCAGTTCGAATCTGGTAGGACTCGTAATAAAATAAACTAGGATAAAGTGTAACAACAGACATTTTTTCTATCATCAAAAGTACTACACCGATAATCTAATCTGTAATTCTGTTTACACAATTTTAAATCCCCAAAATTTTTCCATTTTTTTCTTGCTTTCTTGAAAACAAAAGAGATGAGACATCTTTAGCTTAATGGTAAAGCATTTGTCTTCGAAACAAGGTTGTATTGGTTCAACTCCAATAAGATGTTAATTTATATAACTTATATTTAAATAAAAATTCTTATAAGATTCGAACTGATATTTACCGATTAGGAATTCAGTTATTTTACCATTAAATTAAAGAATATTATATGGAGGGGGTGTTTAATAATAGTTATCTAGTAGAAATGCTTCAGTTCCAACTAGTTTATTATTTGTATAAATTAAATTTCTTTTATTTGCAGTAGGGACTAAAGTATACACTTGATTTTATATAGATATTGAACCTTTATCAATAAATCTAAACCATTTATTTTGTTTTAATTCTAATGATTTATCTTTAATTAATAATGATTTTAAATCTTCAAAAGAAATAGAATTTTTAAATCCTTTAATTTTTGTAAATTCTTTACCATTATTTAAGATTCCACCGTAAACTTTAGGTGCTAAGGCAACAAATTCTTTATATTCTTTTTCTAATACCATTTGTCCTAAATGTTTACCAACTAAAGAATCATCTAATGGTTTTTCCATAACAGCTGAATCTGTATCAGTATAATACATTTTATTATCAGGTAAATTTTTGTATTGTGTCATTTGAATTCTTGAATATGCAGTTATAGCAGAAGCTACTCCAACGGAGATATCCATTTCAGTATAATCATTTATTAATTTATCTTCATCTTTATCATGATAACTCAATAAAGCTAAATCTTCATCTAAATCAATAAAATTAATTCTATCTTTAGTATCAATAAATTTTTCTAAATCTTTAATTTGAATAATTTTATGAGTAGCTAAATCATCTGTCATACCAAATTTCCCATATAAACTATTCATTAATAATTTAGCTATTAAATACATAGGACTAATTTTATCACTGTGTTGTTTCATTTGGTGTAATACAGATACATAATCTTTAAAGATATTTTCTTTTTCGAATAAGTATCCTTCTAAGATTTCAAATTTATAACCATATTTTTGTGCATTGAATAATTCTTCACTAAAGAACCATCCTGTAAATGTTCCTAAAGGTGATACTGTTCTATCATTATATCTAATTTGTAATATAGGATTATCTAGATGTTTAGGTGTTATTATTTTACATTTAAAGAATCCAAAAGGTTTAACCATAAAAGATAATATATCACCTATGAAATATTTAATATTACCAATTGGCATATCAAATTTAAACATACTTGTAGGATATAAGGAATTAATATCATAATGGTATAAATTTGTTCCATGAGGAATATACATATCAGTTGAACCTCCTGTATAAGATTGTTTAATATCATGTAGCATTTTTCCACCAATTCTAGGTATTTTATAGTTTTTTATAAAATGTGATCTATAAATCCCAAAAGCTAATGAAGGTAATGTAGGGAACCTTGTAATATTTAAAGAGAATTTATCATATATTAAACTATTAAATTTAATTAATATTTCATATAAAGCTATACAATCAATCATATTATAACTTAATAATTCATTTTTGAAAATCCATATATTATTTCTTTCAATAACATAATTATTATATTCATCAATTGTTATATCTTTGAAATATTTTAAACCTGGTACAAATCCTTTATAATTTAGATTAAATTTAGGGTTATTCATTAAGAATTTAATTGGAAATACAATTTTTTTATTTATTACATTAAATTGTTTACTTAATTTATCTAATGAAGAAGGTAATAATAACATAGAATCATGAAATGTAATTTTATTTTTACCATATTTCAAAGTTAAAGCGATCATTTTATCTTCTCTTTGGATAATTTCTAATTTAGTATTAGGTATTTGAGCTAATATTCTTAATAAAAATATTCCATCAAATCTGGATAGATTATGGATATATATTTTATAGTTATTATATTTTTTAACCATTATACTACTTATAGCACCTTTTAATAAATCATCGCTAGAATTATAATCAGATAAATAGAATGAGAATTTATTTTCACCATCATATATACAACAAGAAATTACTTTCAATATTTCTTCATTATTTTCTAATTCAGACATAGTTTCTAAATCTAATGTTATTAGATTTTCTTGGATTGATTTATCTAATTTTACTTTTTTAATAAAATCTTGATTAGATTTATCTTCAATATTCAATATAACTTCATTATTTTTAATATGATAATTATTTTTATTAATTGTTCTAATAAAATAATCTTTAGATTGAAATATATCAGTAAATTTAAGTAATAATTCATAATTTTTATTATACATTTTAACTTTTCTTGTAGTGTTACTTTCTTGTATAGAAAAGAAATATTCGTTTCTAATTATTTCATAATTAATAATTCCATCTAATTCATATTTATCTTTAATCATACCCCATGTTTCTGTATTAAATAATAATGGTATATGAATATTTTTAAATGGAAAAATTTTGGGGATTTAAAATTGTGTAAACAGAATTACAGATTAGATTATCGGTGTAGTACTTTTGATGATAGAAAAAATGTCTGTTGTTACACTTTATCCTAGTTTATTTTATTACGAGTCCTACCAGATTCGAACTGGTACCTTACTAAGCGACAATTAGAAATAAGGTGTGTGTAAAATATATACGAGTAATCAGATTCGAACTGATCACATCTACTTGGAAGGTAGAGGTTATACCAACTTAACTATACTCGCGAACCTTAATTTAGGGTGTCTATACTACTTATTTATATCAACTTAACTATACTCGTCATTATTTTAAATTTGTATCACTCTTTTAAATTTTTATTATTGGTTTTAAATTTTAAACAATTTATATTTTATGGAGGGGAGATAAAATTAAATTAATCAATTTATTAATATAAAATTTTAATTTAAAATTAAAATTTTAATTATGAGTATAATAATAAGAAAGCAATCATTAATGAGAATAATCCTGTAGCTTCGGCTAAGGCGAATCCTAAAATTGCGTAACCGAATAATTGTCCTCTTAATTGAGGGTTTCTAGCAGTAGAAGCGATTAATGAAGCAAAGATTTGTCCGATACCTAATCCGGCACCAATTAAACCTGAGCAAGCTAATCCTGCACCGATGAATTTTGCTGCAGCTAACATAAGTATTATAAAAATATAATTTAAAGATAGTGTCTGACGTATATTATAATTTAAATAATATTACTCTTTTAAATAACTATATTTTCATTATTTAATATATCTTTAATTTATTATAATTTTGATATTATAAATGAAGTTAATAATATAATAATTTGTATTATTAATTATATTAAAAAACTTATTTCTAAATGGTTATCTAATGAGGAGGATAATGAAATTACTGAACCTATAGATTTCTTACATTATAGGAAAGAAATAAAAGTAATAGAAAAATCAATACAACAATCACAACATAATTCATATTGGATATTACCTTTAATGATTATCAGTGGTATAAGTTTATATTATTATAATCCTCATTTAAATTTAGAAGAAATTATAAATCCAGTCCTATCTGAAATTGAATATAAAATACCTAGTGGATATGCAACCACATTTATTACTGGTACATTTATATATAAATTTATTACAGTATCAATTACTTATATTACAGGGTATAAATTTACTGATGATGATAACAATAATTCTTCTGATAGACCTGAAATTAATTCTACTTATAGAAAAGATTTAGAAAATCTTATGAATTATAAAGGTAAAAGAAAATATTCACCAACAGATGAATTAAATAATGAAGCAAAAGATGAATTTGAATCATATTTTTCAAAAATTGATGAAGAAGAGGATATAAATACTCCTAAAGCATCTAGTTCTAATTTACCTGAAACTCCTCCATATATTGAAAATCCATTTAAAAAAATTAAAATTATTCCAAGATCCGAAACATCTAGTGAAATTAGAATTGAAGACTGGGATTAATATTTTAAACTCCTCTCCATTAAGAATAGAAAATTAATAAAATGTTATCTATTTGATTATATACTTAAAAATATTAATTGTTAAATTTTTAAATATTTTATATTATTTAATAAAAAATTAGAATTAATATATAAATTTTAAAAGTGGTGGAAAATAAATCATTAGAATTAAAACAAAATAAATGGTTTAGATTTATTGATAAGGTTCTATATCTATTAAATAACCAGTATATACTTTAGTAGCAAAAGCAAATAAGATAAAATTAATATATACAGATAACAAATTAGTATCCAGTGAAGCATTTGTATTAGATAATTATAATGATTAAAATATATTTTAATCACTCCTTCCTCTAAAATTCTTTATTTTAATGGTAAAATGTCTGAACTTTTAATCAGAAGATATCAGTTCGAGTCTGATAAGAATTATAAATTTTATTAAATATTAAGTAATAAATTCTCTAAAATTTTTAAGTACAGAAAATAAATTTATTAAGAGTAATAAACTCATTAGTATAAGATATTGTATCTTAACATATAAAAAATTATTTCATTTTATTTATAGGTTTGTTATATTATAATATCCTTATTATAACTATTATTATAACATCTTATTGGATTTGAACCAATAGTCTCTTATCTCGAAGGCAAATGCTTACCATTAAGCTAAAGATGCCTTCTAACATTTTTGAAATATGTGAGTATAATTATATATTTTATATAAAATATATATCAATTTATTGAAATTAAAATTACAAGTAAAGAGATTCGAACTCTTAAGTGCTATAAGCATAAATGCCTAAGATTTACCCGGTTACCTGTGATTTCGGCATACTTGTTAATATAATATAAATTACATTTATTATACTAGTATAATTATAAATACTTTCTTAATATTTATTTATTAATATAGGGAGTAGAGTAATCGAAACTCTGTCTGTAAAGTGTAAATTTACTGCTAAACCACTCAGCTAACCCCCTAAAATTTATAATATTAAATTATCAATATTTTCTGTTTATTGTTTATTGATTAATGTAATAAAATATTGGTTTATTTAGTTATTAAAGTTAATTACAATATAATTTATATATTTAGTTTATTCAAAATAAAAAGATTAAAACTAAAATAGGAGGGGGGTTATATACTCTTCGTTTTATTTTTCAGCAGCACCTTCCAGTACGGCTACCTTGCTATGACTTTTGAGATGTTACTCAATTTAATTCGATGGGTTCAGTTTTTTCTTAACAATCACGTTTATAAATTTAGATTAGACCAGATTATATAAGTTACTATTGGGTAATAATATATTCAAAAAGTCAATAAGCATAAACTATTTAACCATTTAAGGTAAATCTAATCTTAAACTAATACTCCAATTTTTAAAAATTAAAAATAATTAAAAATCGAAATTTGTACTAATTAATTAAGTATTTTAAGTACTTATAATTATTATTTGAATACTAATATAAAGGTTAATTTATACTTTATCTCAAATAGATTGAAAATAAGAAAATAAGAACAATGCACATCTTCCTTAAAATCAAGCTCCTTCCCAGCGACAGACGGTTAGTTCATCCTGAATGCTTAATTCACCGTTGCGTAATGATCAACGATTACTCGAAATTCCTTTTTCATGTCACCGAGTTTCAGATGACAATTCAACTAATTTAATAGTTAACTTTCTTTAATGATTAGCTCCTCCTTACTCCTTGATTTTTATTCAGAAATTGAATTTCTAAAAATTATTTAGGGACAGAATTGCATCACTTTGTAAAAGTTTTTGTGGCACGTCTATAGCCCAGTTCATGAGGGCCATAATGACTTGTCTTAGCCCCAACTAGCATCTTATCAACACTATTATGTATTATGTATAAATTAATACTAGGGATTTCGTCCGTTTACGGATTTAACCAAACTTCTCACGACACGGACTGACGACAGCCATGCAACACCTGTATTCTTACAATAATTTACTTAATTTAAAAAGAGATGGAAAATTGCTTTTCAATAACTTATTCAATTTAAATAAACATTAATAAGAATATACAAGAACTGGTAAGATTTTACGCGGATTATCGTATTAAATAACATGCTTCACTTCGTTTGCTTCAAGACCGACTAATTTTTTTGTTTTCAACTTTGCAGTCTTACTAACAAGGCGGAATGGTCATCGTGTTAACCTCGTCACTAATATCTATATAATAAAATATAATTATATATTATTTTATTACATTTTCATTTTTAATAACTACCATTCATCGTTGACTGAGAGAGATAATTAGGTCTCTAATCTAAGTTTCTTATTCTCCCCTTCGTTTCTGAGCGTCAATCTTAAGTAGATAAATAGCTTTAACCTTTAGTACTCCACATTATTATAAGTTGTCAGTCCCAATTAATTATGTTGTTTAGCTTACCCTCTTTTAGATTCTAGCTTTAATTATAATATAATTTATTTAGCTATAAGAAAATATTATTGTTACAATAATATAATTATATTTTTAAAGCCGCCTACACACCCTTTACGCCTGATTATGACGATTAACGTTTGCGTCTAAGGTCTTACCGAGTCTTCTGGCACCAAATTTAGACGACACTAATAGTAAGATAATATCATTATTTTCTCTTACCTTATCTTAAATTTAAATTTAAGATTTCAGTTAGCTAGTTCACTCTTGCGAGCATTGACTAATATTCTTGACTGCAGGTAATTTTATATTACTTGGGGTATTTTCACTCCCAATGTGGCCATATGTTCTATCAAACTTGGCTTTTGATCGTAGACTTGGTAGGCCGTTACCACTACCAACTATCATAATCAAAGTAAATAGAATCCTAAAGCAGAAAAATTCCTTTTTAAAATAAAAAAATAGCTAATTTTACCTTAATCATTTATTCCTAACATATTATTTAAAATTATTAATATGCTTAATTAGTCAAATAATAAATAATTATAAAAATAATAATATTAGTAATAATTATATTAATATAATTCATTAAATTTATTTTTAATGTTAAATTAATATAATACGAAAATACTCATAAATTTTGTAAGACTATTTTTTATTTTCTTTTCTGATTAATTATCTCCTATTTATGAAGACTTATAAGGTATCTTATTTACTATACTCACCTCTACACCTTATTTCTTAGAATAAACCTAAATTTACTATCAGAAATAACGATTTGCATGTCTTAAAACTACTGAATAACGTTCAATCGGAACCAAAATTAAATTCTTACTAAAAATTGAACAATTAAATTTTAATTGTCTTATTATATTTGTTTTTCACAATATTTTATATCTCTTTTAAAATTGAATATGAATAAATTTTTATTTAATTAAATTAATTACAATAATTTTTTAAATTACTCATAACACGGGCACTGTCGGATTTGAACCGACGACTCTTTTGGAGTACTCGTTTTCAAGACGAGCGCCATAAACCAGACTCGACCAAGTACCCTTTCTAGTTCTATTATTATAAGACCGAAGGGAATTGAACCCTTATAATATCCATTATGAGCGAACTGCATTAACCAATTATGCTACAGTCTTAAAAAAATTAGTATGTTATTATATGTAATAAGATATATTTTTCAGTCTTTATGTATTTATATAAATATATTTCTTAATAATATTATTCTGAATATTAATAATTGAAGAGTTTAGGAATCGAACCTAATGTGGTCTAAGACCAATTCTTTTACAGAGAACCACCATTACCAATCGGATCACCTCTCCTTCAAAATAATTAAATTATCATATAAACTTCTTTTAAGTTATGTTTAGAATTTTAGAATAATAGTTATAATAATTAGAATACTTATTCATTAAATTAAAATTATTAAATTTTAATAATTCTAAAAAGGAGGGGAGGGTTACTACAATAGTAAATTAAAATTTAATAATAAGATTATTCATGAGTATTAGTTAAAGAGATAGCTCCAGATCCTATTTCTAATATGAATCCAATAGTTAATACAAAGAAGAAGATTAAACCTATTACAAAACCATAAGTACTTACTTGATATAAAGTAACAGCTAAAGGGAATAATAATAAAATTTCTAAATCAAAAACTAAGAATAACATAGCCACAATATAGAAATGAATTTGGAAAGTAGATCTAGTTTGTCCTTCAATAGCTAAGAAACCACATTCATAAGCAGATGTTTTAGCTTCATAAGCATTTTTAGGTGCTAATAATAAATTTAAAGCTAATAAAGCAAAAGCTAAAAATGGCACAATTATAAATAATGTCATTATATTGTTATTCATGAGATATTATATTTATCAAATAATAATATTGATAGTAACTGTACACTATTTAAAATTATTGTAGGTTTAATTAAGAATAATAATATTCCTAATGTTAAACTAGATATTAAGAAACTATGAAAATTATTTAATACTAATTCATTACTTTCTGTTGTATTTGTATTAGTATTTGTTTCTTCTGTATGTAAGACTCTTATTATTTTTATGTAATATGATGCACTTATTACACTAGTTAATATAGCTACAATAGCCATTAAATAATATTGACTATCAATAGCAGAATATAATACATAGTATTTAGAGAAGAAACCAATTAAAGGTGGTACACCAGCCATTGAGAATAAACAAATAGTTAAACTTAAACTTAAAATAGGATTATGGAAGAATTGCCCTTTTAATTGAGATATGAAATTAATATCCGAATTAATTAAGTTATTATTAATTAATTTATTTTTATTAATAACATATCCAAATGCCAATAAGATTAAGAATACATTTAAATTTGTTAAACTATATTGAATTATATAGAAATATAAAGCTTCTATTGAACTTGCTGAATTTATAGCTAAAGCAATTAAAATAAATCCAACATGAGAAATAGTACTATAAGCTAATAATCTTTTAATTCTTATTTGTGATAATCCCACAACTGTACCTATAATTAAAGATAATAAAGCACTTAATAATAATAAATGTTTAATTTCTACTATTTTATATTTAGCAAAATTTAAGAAAAATACTGGTAAGAAATTAACATTATCTAATACTAATAAAGAAGTTGATAAATTTAATCCATTTATTATTTCAAATAGTAAGAATATTATTGATATTTTAGGCATTATAGTCAACCATATTGTAACTATAGTTGGACTATTATCATAAACATCAGGAGCCCAATTATGTAATGGTGCTGCTGCTATTTTAAATAATAAACCTAAGAAAATAAATATAATTCCTAATGTTATACCTAATGAAACTGGTTCATGGAATGTAAAAGCATGTAAAACAGAACTTAAACTATATAAAGATTCAAAATTAGTAATACCTGAATATGAGTAAATTAAAGCTATTCCTAATAGTATCACACAAGATGATAACCCACCTAATAAGAAATATTTTAATCCTGCTGCAGTAGCTGATTCTGAATCTCTATATAAAGTTGCTAAGATATATACTCCAAATGATTGAAGTTCTAAACTTAAGTACATTGAGATAAAATCTGAAGATGATAATAATAATGAAGAACCTAAACTACTAAATATAACTATTACAGAATATTCAGTTGCTGGATTATTTACATAACTTAATTTATCTGATTCTAAATTAAAATTAGAATTATTTTTGTAACTATTTTTTAATAGATGTTTATTAAATATTGGCCAAGCTGTTAATATTAAAGCACCTGTAATATATATAAAGATATCTATTAATTGTGATGTGATAGTTACATGGAATAAACCACTATATATACCTAAACCCGATTCAATTGATTGAATATATAAGGAGTTGAAAGATAAACTTGCGGCATAAATAAATATAATAGCAGTTAACCTAATAAATAAATTAGGAGACAAATTCATTCTAATAGAAGGAATGGCAATAGCCACAATTAATATTAATAAACTAATAAAAATCATTAAAACCTTAAATACCCTTATATAATTAAATTATAATTTAATTATTTTTAATAAATTATTTTAAATTATTAAAAATTAAAATTAATTTATATTATCTTTATACTTTTATACTTTTATATATAAATATAATTATATATAACATTAATATAATAATTTATAATATTCTATTACTTAATATTTTTAACAATAATAACTAAAATTGGAGGGGATTTAAAATATTTTATCTATGTTATCTTTGTTTAATAAATTTTCTATTATAACTATCATGTTTTTTTGATTAGTAACTAAATAATTGTTATAATAATATTCTTAATATATATTATATATTTTTATAATATTAGAATTTAGATTTTCTTGATATAAAGATAGTAGCTACCATTGCTAATAATAATAATATACTACAGATTAATAATAAAGCTGCACCATATGTATATAAATTATGTCCTATAGCTTCAATTTGTAAAAAATTAGAAATAGTTATATCAGCAACAGAAGGGTTAAATGCAGTTAATACATTAACTACAGATGAATTATTAACTGTTAAGAATAAACTATTAATAATATTAGTTAAATCAAAGAACATAGAAATAATAGAGACATTATTAATTTGGAAAGGTAATATAGTAAATATTAAATAAATAAATAGAGAACCTATAGCTAATGCTAATGGGAAATTTTGTGTATATTGAGATCCTGTTTCTAAAATATCTGTTAATTTTATATTAATCATCATTATTACAAATAAGAATAATACAGTTATAGCTCCAACATATAATAAAATATATGATATACCAATAAATTCCACACCTAATAAAATTAAGTAACCAGCAATATTAAAGAAAACTGAAATTAAGAATATAACTGCTAAAACAGGATTAGTAGAAGTTATAACTAATAAACTAGAAAGAATAGCACCAAAAGCTAAAATGTTTAATAACAAATTTTTCATATTATATATTTTTATTTTTTGCCTACGTTTTACCGTTCGTAATATTAAAATATTACAACTAAAGGCTGAATACATTAAATATTAATAGTGTTTATTAATACTTAAGTAGGTTTTACCTAGAATTTATGACCTAAATTTTATTATTTATTAATTAAAAATAAAGGCAGAGTTCCTTAGGAACAAGAATCAATAAAAACGTAATTATATGTAGTATAAATTAAAAAATTCTTTATATTACATTTATTCACGTACTTATAAATATAAGTATTTATAAATATAAGTATTTAATCGCTATTAATTGCGCATATAAAATAATAACGGTGTATAAATAACTAATTTAATTAATCTAAATATAATCAAATTAATCAAAACATTCAATAAATAGTTAATATTATTAATATAAATTATAAGAGTAAAATAAAACTAATTATCTCTTTATTTTAAAAAATTATTTAAATGTAATCCTGTTGATACAGATATACTAAATGACCCTCTTCTATTTTTATTTGAAAATCTGGCTGTTTCAACTAATACTGCTTTTTTTCTAGCTAAACTTCCTATTTTTTCAGTTTTTACTGTTTTTCTTGGTACTATTTTTTGTGTTGGAAATCTTCCAGCAAATTTGATAGTTAATCCAGTTAAATAACCAGGTATAACTGAGAATCTTTTTCTTTGTATATTCGCAGTAGGTTTAGTAATTAATGCAGATTTATAAATTTTACCTAATAATCTTCTAATTTTTAAATTTTCAGAGAAATAAGATAATAAATTAACAATAATATTAGGATCATAGAAAGGATAATGTAATCTAATTAATTCTAATTGAACAGGTTTATTAAAAATTTTACTTAATAATTGAGCTAAAATTTTTAATTTCTGATTATAAATATTTAAGAACATAGAATTATTCTGTAATTTATTGATATTACAATTATCTTCAGAATAATGAATAGGTTTATTATAATTAATAAATGCATTATTAAACAATCTTTTAATTCTTTTTTGAGCATTAATATCTGACATTTTTAATGATTCATTTCTTTTTATTATAATATCAATTATTTTTTTAATTTGTTTTGATGGCATAGTAAAATTTTGTATTACTTCTTTTTGATCGTTAAAATTTATTTTATTAAATAATTTGATAATTTTTTGTTTAGAATTAAAATAGGTTGATTTAAATAATTTTGTAATTTCTTTTTTAGTGTTAAAATCTAACCTAGTTAATAAATTATTAATTATATTTTGACTCCATTTTGCTTTCATATGTTTAGATAATTTTACATCTGGATAAAAAAATAATTGAATAAATATTTTATCATTTATATAAGATATTCTGGGTTGACTAATTAAACATCGCATAGATATAAAAGCTGAGTGTAATAGAGTATAAATATTTTTTATTAATCTTGTGTTATTTATATTAAATTTATAAATATTATTTTTACTTACAGCTAAATCAGGATAGTATTTACTAATTAATCTGATATAATTAATATTTTTAATTTTATTATTAGAATTATTATTAACTAACAAATTTAAAGGAAATTTTATATTATTAATTATATTATTATCAATATATTTATTTATCACATTATCATTAATTTGACTTACATTATTTAATCTTGAATTTATATTTATTTTAGATTGTGTATTTAATTGTTCTTTTGTTACATTTACTAAATCTAAAGAATTATTTATTTTTTGATAATTTTTTATTTGTTTACTATAAAATTGTAAACTTTTTAATTTTCTTCTGAAAAATTTCATTTTTGTTTTAGAACTATTTTTAAAGAAACCATTAAAATTCCCTATTACATATGAAGGATTATGTTCAGTTCCTTTATATTTTTGATTCATAGACAAAGATAAATATAATTTTTGTTTTAAACTTGAATAAAATAAAGGTATTATTTTTCCTATTTTTCTTTGATTATTTTCCAATTTGGTTTGTTTATTAAATTTTGAGTTATTTTATTAACCTAATTAAACATATTCGAAAAAATATAAATAAAGTTAATAACTATCTATATAATAATAATACATATTTATATACTTTATTTACTTATTTAATAATCCATTAAATACTAAGATTATAATGTTAATATATGGGATACGATACAATATAAAAATTATTAAAATAAAAGCTAAAAAATTTAATACTTACTAATTTTTTTAAGTATTGAATAAAAATTTAAGAATATTAATATAAATTTGTATCCTTAATATAATTAATTTATATTGTCAGCTCATACTTTTATGTATTTTTAATAAAAATGTTATTTTAATATATTATTAAATAGTTTTACCTTAAAATTTTAGAACTGATAATATTAAACTATTATTTTTAATATAAAAAATAAATAAAGACTATCTAATAGAGAAATTAATTTAAATCTGAATAATTAAATTAATTTTCATCTTTAAAACAGATTTTTGCTTTTTTATTAAAATATTTAAAAAGATAATTTTTTTAACAACTATCTAATTTATTTTTATTAATTAAATTTAATTATAAGGTTATTAACTAGTAAGGAGGGGTGGTAACTATATAAATATAATCTAATATTTTCAAATGAATTAATAAACTCATAACAAAAATAATAAGTAAAATTGAAGTCGTAATAAGATAATTATATAGTTATTATATTATATATTATATAATATAGTTGAGACTGATACATGTATTGAATCTAATATTACATTAGGGAATATACCTAATAATATTGTTGGTATTAATAAAGAAATTAAAATAATAAATTCTCTTCTAGTAATATCTAATACAATTACATTATTCATATTAGGTGAATAAGTACCATATGAGATTCTATTATATAAGAAGATAGAATAACATGCAGATAATACTATACCAGTAGCTCCTAATGCTGATATTATAGGATTAACTTCCCATATCCCAATTAAAGATAATTGTTCTCCTAAGAAATTTAAACTTAAAGGTATACCGGTATTACATAATGTAAAAATAAAGAATAGAATAGTGAAAATAGGCATATAAGTAACTAAACCTCTAATATATTTAATAATTCTAGTACCTGTTCTTTCATAAATAATTCCACCTACACAAATGAATAAGGCAGGAGAAACAAAACCATGAGCTAAAGCTAATAAAATAGCTCCTTCAATACCTTGAATATTATTAGAGAATAAACCTAAAATAACTACACTCATATGAGCAATACTTGAATAAGCAATAAGAGTTTTAGTATCTTGTTGAATAATTGTAGTTAAAGATGCATAAATTAAAGTAATAATAGCAATAGTTTGAACTAAAGGACCAAAGTAATTTGTAGCATCAGGTAAGAAATTAATTAATATTCTAATATAACCATATGTAGCAAATTTTAATATAGTAGCAGCTAATAAAATAGATCCAGCTAAAGGACTATCAGCATGAGCTCTATATAACCAACCTGTGAAAGGCCATAATGGAGTTTTAATAGCAAAAGCTAAGAAGAAGGCTAACCATAAAATTTTTTGTGCTTCTGCATTAATGTCAACTAAAGATAATAATTGGAAATCTGTAGTACCTGCTAAATTAAAAATTTGTAAAATAGCTAATAACATAAATAAAGATCCAAATAATGTATATAAGAAGAATAAATTAGCTGATCTAAATCTAAATTCTCCAGATCCATATACAATTATTATAATAAATAAAATAGGTAAAACACTTTCAAAGAATATATAAAATAAGAATAAATCTAACACTAAAAATAAAGCTAATTGTAAAGTTTCTAAAATTAAGAAAGCAATTAAGAAGAATTTCAAGTTAGAATTAATATTATAAGCATTAGAAATGATAGCAATAGGAGTAATGAAAGTAGTTAATAATACAAAATATAAAGATATTCCATCAACACCAAAATTTAAATGTCCAAAAGTTAAGTAATCAAATTCAGATACAAATTGAAACTGAGTTGTATTAGAATCGAAATTTAACCATAAGAAAATAGAAATTAATAAATTAACTAAAGAAGTGGTAATAGCAATAGTTCTCATTTTTGATTGACTATTTAAAGTATTTTCTTGAATAGATAAAATAAATAGAGATCCTATTATAGGCGTAATTAATAATAAAGTTAACATCTTTTCTTTTTATTTATGTGTTTTGTTATTTATTGTGTGTATTTATTTCCTAAATGTAGTAATTTTTAGTAAATAAACATTTCTTAAATAAAAAATATTTTTACAATTTAATTTTTTATTATCATTTATTTAAAGGTTTTTACTTATAATCTAAGTTCAAATGATTAATATTATTAACATTAATAAATATAAATCAATTTTTATATAGAAATTAATGTTTATTAGATAAACTAGGTAACAAAGAAAAGAATAAAGCTGATATATAGATAACAATTAATCTAAATTCAGATATAATATAAGTATCAAATAATAATGGTGCGAATACTAAGAATACTAATGATAATATTCCTATAGTTATATATAAAGAATAAGTAGTAATAACTCCAGTATCTAATTTAGCAATATTATTAGCAGAATTTTCTAATACAGAAGCTAAACCGTAAGGACCTAATAATTCAATTACACCTCTATCTAATACTTTAGATATAGTATTACCAGTTAATAATCCAGCTGAAATGAAATAATAGTTATAAATTACATCAAAGAAGTATTTACCGTTAAGGAAAGTATAAATTTTTTTTCCTAAAGCAGAATCAGTTAAATTAATAATTAAGTTAGGATATACATGATATAAGAATATAGCACTTGTAGCACCTAATATTGATAATAAACTAGGTAATAATTTTATTATTAAAGGTAAACTAAATTCAGCTTCAATAATAGAGATATTATTAGGGTTAATAAAAATAGAATTAGCAAAGAAATCTGAACCTACTCCCACAAATAAATCAGAGAAAACAAATCCAAAAAATATACTAAATAAAGCTAAAATAAATAAAGGTATAATAACAGCAAAATTAGATTCATGAGAATTTAAATAAACATTTTTAATACCATTTGGTACAGTTAAGAATACTAAACTTATTAATCTGAATGAGTAAAAAGCTGTTAATCCAGCTGTTAAACTACCTAAAATATAAGCATAAATCCCTGAAAAACTGTATTGCCCATAAGCTAATTCTATTATTAAATCTTTACTATAGAAACCTGTTAACCATGGTGTAGCTAATAAAGATAAAGATCCAACTAACATAGCTGTATAAGTAAATGGTAAGAATTTAATTAAACCTCCCATTTTTCTAATATCTTGTTCATCGGCGAAACTATGAATAACAGCACCAGCACCTAAGAATAATAATGCTTTAAAGAAAGCATGGTTAACTACATGCATTAAGGCTACATTATATTGACTTAAACCTACAGCCATAACCATATAACCTAATTGAGATATTGTACTGAAAGCGATTATTCTTTTTAAATCATTTTGTACTAACCCACAAGTAGCTGCAAAGAAAGCTGTACTTGCACCAATTAAAGTAATAACTAATAAAGCAGTAGGACTAAATTCTAAAATAGCAGATGATCTAATTAATAAATATAAACCAGCTGTAACTAGTGTAGCAGCATGTAATAAAGCACTAACTGGTGTAGGAGCTTCCATAGAACCAGGTAACCAAGAATGTAAAGGAATTTGAGCAGATTTAGCCATAGCTCCCATTAATAATAATAAACTAATTATAGTAATAGCTGTTTCATTCATAAAAGGTGCTAAACTAAAAATTGTTGAATAATCAACAGATCCAAATAAGGCAAATATTGCAAAGAATCCTATACTTAAACCCATATCACCTACTCTATTCATAGTTAAAGCTAATATAGCAGCTTTATTGGCTTGAATTCTAGTGAAATAGTAGTTAATTAATAAATAAGATACTACTCCAATACCTTCCCAACCTATAAACATTACAAAATAATTAGCTCCTGAAACTAATAATAACATGAAAAAAGTGAATAAAGATAAATAAGAAAAGAATCTTTGATTATGAGGATCTTCAGCTAAATAAGAAGTTGTATATATATGAATTAATGTTGATATATATAATACAGGAATAAACATAGATACAGTTAACTGATCAAATAAGAATTCCCATGAAATAGACATAAATTCGGAATCTACCCAATTAAATAAATAAACTGACACAGGAGAACCACATATCCCAACTTCATAGAATGCTATTGTCGCTAATAAAGAAGAAATAGATAAACAAGTACACGTTATAATATGAGAACCTGTAATACCTATTTTTCTACCCATAAATCCAGAGACAAAAGAGGCTAATAAAGGGAAAATTAAAATTGATAAATACATACAAATTTTAAGATCTAATAGAAATATTTCCTCTTAATCTATAAAAAGCTACTAAAATACTTAAACCTATCACTGATTCAGCTCCAGCTATTGAGATAATATATATACTGAAAGTTTGACCTATATTATCATCAAATCCAAAGGAACTAATTAAAACTAATAAAGTAACAGCAAGAAGCATAATCTCTATAGCAATAATCATTAAGATTATATTTTTTCTATTTAAAATAAATCCTAAAATACCGATTAAAAATAATAATATTGATAGATTCACAAGTAAAAATAAAAGCTTTATTACCCTTAAGGACATTTAATAAATCTAATTATTTATATAATAATTTGACATTTATAATCTAATTATTTTAATTAAATAATTGAAAAAGTAATTTTTAAATTATTTTTATATATAATTATATATAATATACTTTTTAATAAAATAAGTTTATTAATTTTACTTATTTTATAATTTCGAAAGAATGGTGATTAAAATATTATTAAAATATAATGAATTTATATTTACTTTTTAATAATATTAAGATTTATTACTTTAATAATAATAATATCTGAGATTTTATTAAAATTTTATGTAAAATTAAATTTAGAATAAAATATATAATAAGTTAATAATATAAATATTTTTATAAATTATTTTTAATTTATTTAGAGTATTTATTAGAGTTATTATAATTACTATTCTTTAATTATATTTTAATTTATTAAATTAGTTAAAAGTATTTTTACAGAAGTAAAGATATAAATAATAAAAAGTAATTAAATTTACTTATGTAATTGACATTATAATCCTCCCCAGTAATATACTGCAATAAATAAGAATAACCATACTATATCAACAAAATTGGTAGAGGGGGCTTAAATTATTAAAAGTCTAACCAGAATTACAGAGTAAATCCAATGGTTCATATTATAATTTAGATGATTCATCTGGTAATTCAGATGACGAAGCTTTAGGAGTTAATTCAGAAATATCTTTAAAGTAATCTGATTCTGTTGGTGATCTAGGAGGTGTTGAACCTAATAAATCAAAATCTGATTTATTACTATTATCTAAATAAGTAATCCCTATATTGGGATAATTATATATAATTATTCCTGAAATAGTTATAACTATTGTTATGGTGATTACCCAATAATACCAATTAATATTTACATTGGTTTCTTTAATAGTTTTTTCATCATTAATTGAAATAGATTCAGAATTTTTAGTATATTGAACGATTTTTTCATCATTTATTAAATCATCATTTATTAAATAATCTATTATATCTCTAACATATCTTAATATATATTTATATATTTGATTTAAATCAAAAGATACAACGGATGGGAAAACAGCTAAATAATCTGATAAAACTGTAAATTCCGTAAAATAAATCACAATTAATAAACTTTCAATAATTAATAAAGTTTGAAATAAATATTTAAATACTTTATACATAGGATGTGTAATGATAGCTTTAATTATTCCGATTAAGATAGAAATATAGCAATAAATTCCTTTATTAGCCCATTTAAGATTTTTAATGATTTTATAATCTGTATATAATCTAATTACTTTTTTTAACATTGTAACTTTATAACATTTTTATATATTGATAGTGTCTAACAGGGAAAATAATTTAAATTCTCCTCCTCTTATAATTATCTAAATTTTATCATAATTTTATTATTTTTTCTTAATAATGTTATATTAATTTATATTTAAAACTGCTTAAAAAATAAGGAGTTACAATTTGTTTGAATTTGTGTAATTCTTTAGATGAGATATATATTCTATTTCTAGAATGTATAGAACAATTTATATTAAAGTTAGATTTCATTGTGTCAACTAATAATTCAATTCCAGATTTTTCAAAAGCAACAGTATTTAAATGAAAACCAGCTCCACATTTACCACCATCACCCATAGACCAAAAGGCTAATGCAACCGGATCAAGTAATTGAGAAATATTTAATGGGACAGTTTTTACTCTATTTTTGTACCAATTTTCATGTAATGAAGTAAATAATGGATTAATGATAGTATTAAAATATATATATTGATAAGATTTGTTATTAACTTTAGCAAAATTATATCTTGGTTCTGTCCAATTGGTAAAATCTTTGAATAGTTCAAATACGAATATTAATAAATCTATATGAGCTTCTACGTAAATATTATTTGGATTGGCTGTTTGAGTTAAAGAAAAATAGGCACCAGCTTTAGTTCCAGTATTTCTTTTTACTAAAGTTCCATCACTTAAGATTAAACCGGTTAAAACACTTGCTTGAAAGTTTGTAAAGTTCATCATTAAATTCCTCCTCAATAATATACGGCTATAAAAAGGAATAGCCAAACAATGTCTATCATGTGCCAATATAAAATAGCTGATTCACATCCTTGATGATGAGTATTTGTTAAATGATAATTTATAGTTCTAACTAATTGTACTGTGATAAAAATAGTTCCAACTATTACATGAATACCATGTAAACCTGTTGAACAGTAGAAAGCACTTCCAAATACTGAATCTGATATTGAGAAAGATGCATTAGCATATTCTAAATATTGTAAGAAAGTGAAAAGAACAGCAAATAAAACTGTTAATTCTAATCCTCTTAAAGTATCTTTTCTGTTACCATTAATTAATGCATGGTGACCATAAGTTACAAAAGCTCCTGAAGATACTAATAATATTGTATTTAATAAGGGTACTGCAAAAGGATTTAAAGGTGTTATTCCTTGAGGTGGCCATACTCCTCCTATTTCAATAGCGGGAGATAAACTAGCATGGAAGAAAGCCCAGAAAATACTTAAGAAAGCAAAAACTTCACTAACAACAAAAAGTAAGAATCCAATTTCTAAACCTTTTTTAACTTGTTTTGTATGATGTCCACCTAAAGTAGCTTCATTACCTACATCTCTAAACCAGAAAGTCATACCACCTAAAGTTAATATAAATCCTAATTCTAAGATAAGATCACCAGAATAGTAACCTTGCATAAACATTACAGCTCCAATAGTTAAATTTAATAAAGCAAAACTTAATACTATAGGCCATGGAGAAATTTCTACTAAATGATAAGGGAAAAATTGAAAATTATGTGATTTTATCATAATAAGTTTAATTTTGACCAAAATTATAAATTTAAAGAAAAAAATAACACTCTACGAAAATTATACATAATAAATAAATATGAAAAATATTAGAAAATAATAAAATTTAAATAAGAAATTTATAGTATAAAATTATTTTAAAATTTTTAATAGTGTGATAATTTATTAAAAATTTTAACCTTTAATCAATATAATAAAATATTCTATAATTTATTTTAATTAAATATGAAAATTAGCTATAAATACTATATAAAGTTATTATTAATTAATAGATATAATAATATTTAACATATTAAATATAAACAATACTGATGTAAAGTTAATTATTTTAATGTTAATATATAAATATTTAATAAATATAAATATATATTATTATATCTGATAAAAACACATCATATTTATGTTTTTAGTAGATTGCTTAAGAATAATATAAATAAAATTATATTATATATTTCTTTTAATTTTTTAAATTTATAACTATTTTTATAATATTTTGATAAGGAGGGAGTATTATATATAAATATAAATATCTGAAAGTATCAGTTTTAATTATTTTTATTAAATTAAATTATTATTCTGTAGCTATATCTATTAAAGTATTTTCAACTAAACCTATTACAGGAACAATTATTGTAAACCATGCAAAATAGAAGAATGTTGATACTTGTCCAATAAATACAAAAGGTTCATTAGGATGTTGTGAACCAATCCACATTAAGATGAAGAAATTAAATATAAAGAACCAGAAAGCTACTTTCATAGCAGGTCTAAATTGAGATCCTCTTTGTCTTGATACATCTACAATAGGTAATATTAATAATATTAATAAAGAACCAAACATAGCTAATACTCCTAATAATTTATTAGGTATTGATCTTAAAATAGCATAATATGGTAATAAGTACCATTCTGGTACAATACTTGCAGGAGTACTCATAGGATTAGCTTCAATATAATTATCACTATGTCCTAATAAATTTGGATAATAGAAAACCAATACTGATAAAGCTAAGAAGAAGAAGAAGATTGTTATAAGATCTTTAAACATAAAATATGGGTGAATTGCAAATCTATCACTATTTGATGATATACCATTAGGATTATTTGATCCATCTGTGTGAAGAGCAATTAAGTGAGCTAAAGCTAAAGCTGCTAATAAAAATGGTAAGATATAATGTAATGAAAAGAATCTATTTAATGTTGCATTAGATACTGAGAATCCTCCCCAGATTAATTCAACTAAATCTTGACCAAAAACCGGAATAGCACTTAATAAATTAGTAATAACTGTAGCACCCCATAAACTCATTTGACCATAAGGTAATACATAACCTAAGAAAGCAATAGCCATCATTAAGATTAAGATAATTACTCCAATTGACCAAGCTAATATTCTAGGTGATTTATATGAACCATAATAGATATTTCTACCTATATGCCCATATACAAAGATAAAGAAGAAAGAAGCAACATTAGCATGGATATATCTGATTAACCACCCATTATTAACATCTCTCATAATATGTTCTACACTATTAAAAGCAAAATCTACATGTGGTTGATAATGCATAGCTAAGAAACATCCTGTTAAGATTTGAATTACTAAACAAGTAGCTAATAAAGAACCAAAATTCCATAAATATGATAAATTTGAAGGTTGAGGTGAATCTACTACATAAGAATTAAATAATCTTAGTAGAGAGTGACTTTTAAGTAATCTCATAATAATTTATAATTATAATATAAATTATATAATTAAATTTAATAATTGTCTAAAATATTAGTAATAATTAAATTAGCAGTTATTATAAATCACTGACTAAAATAGAATATTTTTTATTTATTTTTTTTAGATTATATCAGATTTTAAATTTTATTTGTAAAATATAATTTGTATTCACTGTAACAATAATTCTTCTTATTATTATTTTAGAATGAATTATACAATAATAATTGATAAATATAAGCCCAAGAAGATTTGAACTTCTACGATTATCTCATCAAGATAACATTCTACCCTTAAATTATAGGCTTTATTAAGCAATAAAATTAAACTTAAGTATTTATATTAATTTGTTATTTTTATATTTTTTACATACAATATACAGATATTTAATTAACTTCTTTTAATAATTTTTTTAAATCAAATATTTGATTTTTATTAAAAAGACAAAATTTACCTAATTTAACTTATTAAAATAATATATTAATAAATGGAGGGATAATTAATATTAAATTAATATATATATAATATATTAAAACATAAAATTTAGGTTATATAAATTAATAAAGATCTATCCTTAGTTAATTTTGTTATTTTTTTTTTATAGAATCTTTAATACAATTAAGAAAAGTTAATATTAGTATTATATTAGTAAGGTGCTATATCAAATGCTACTAATATACTAGGTACTAAAATAATAAAGGCTACAGCTATAGGTAATAAGTTAATCCAACATAAAGAAATTAATTGATCATATCTTAATCTAGGTAAAGTAGCTCTGAATAAAACAAATAAGAAACAGAATATACATGTTTTTAAACCTAAAATAATAGATTGTAAATTTATATATGAGCCATTAACTATTATTTCTGGTAAATTATATCCACCTAAGAATAATATAGCTGTGATACAACTAAATAAAATAATAGAAGAATATTCAGCTAAGAAGAAAAATACAAAAGGAACTGAAGAATGTTCAGTGAAGAAACCAGCAACTAATTCAGATTCAGCTTCTTGTAAATCAAATGGTGTTCTACTTGTTTCAGCTAAAATTGAGATAAAATAAAATATGAATACTGGTAATAAAGGTATTATAAACCATATTGATTGTTGTACTTCAATAATAGTTGAATAATTAAATGAACCTGCTAATAAAATAATAATTAAAATAGCAGAACTTAAAATTAATTCATATGATATCATAGCAGCAGTTGATCTTAAAGATCCTAAAAAGGCATATTTTGAATTAGCTGACCATCCTGCAAATAAAATTCCATATACTCCTAACGAAGATAAAGCTAATGTATAAAAAATTCCTAATGAAAAATCAAATAATGTTAATCCTTGGCCAAATGGAATAATAGCCCATCCTAATAAACTAAAAATTAAAGTAGAAACAGGAGCTAAATAGAATAACACTTTATTAGATTGACTAGGTATAACAGTTTCTTTCAAGATTAATTTTAAAGCATCCGCAAAAGGTTGAGCTACTCCATAATAACCTACTATAGTAGGACCAACTCTTCTTTGGTGTGCAGCTAATTGTTTTCTTTCTATTATTGTCATAAAAGCTACTGATAATAACATAGGCAATATAACAACTAATACATCAATTAAATTAATTAATATATTAATAATAGTCAATAAATAATTATTTATCATTAAGTTTATTAAATAAAATATATTATCATAATCTACCCTTAATATTCTATTAAAAATTTAAATAATAAGAATAATTGCAATATAAGAATTTATAGTTTATATTATAAACAATATGATCTAAAATCATGATTAAGTTAAGTTAATATATATATAAGTTTATTAAAATTTTTAATTTTTTATTAAATACTAAATAAGAAATAATAATTAACCTAATATTAGAATAATTAATAATATTCTTAAATAAAAATATTTTTACACTGTGACAATATTTAAAATCTAATTTAGATTTATATTTATTTATTCTCTTTTGGACTCGAACCAAAATTAACACTTTAGAAGAATGATGTTCTAACCATTGAACTAAGAGAATTTAAAAATTTTTAAAGAGTTAAGAAGGAATTGAACCTTTAAATTATTAAACTTTGCAGGTTTACTACAGAACCATCTGTAAACTTAACCCATAATTATAATTTACTATTCTTATAGTATTATTTATTTTTATCTTAAAATAATAAAAATTTTATTAAAAAATAAATTAACTACTTTTATAATATATTTTATCTTTAATAATTAATATAATTAATAATTTATCTTTTAAAGATAAAAGTGTAGAGAGGATTATCTCTACATTTTATTAATTTATTAATAACTTAATCTTAGAATAAATTTATATTTTCCAGGTGAACAAAAGATCTCATCTATAATTAGACTACATTTAGAAAAGCTCACTAAAGTTTTTGACAGGATTTTCTTTAAAATAAAAAGATCTTTACAGTACATATTGTAAGTAATTTAATTTATAATATTTAATTAAAAATTTATAATTAAATAAACCCTCATTATCTCATTTAACGATAAATACAGTAATATATTAAATATATAAAATATAAATTATTATTTATCTTATACTTTATTTTTAAATATTCATGATATTTAAAAAAGTAGAGATAGTTCATTAAAGAGCCAAATATAGAAGAAATTTATAAATTATATATGCCACAACTTATCCCATTTTATTTTGTAAATCAATTATCTTTTGCTTTATTAGCTATAATTTATTTAATTTTTATAATGTCTAAATCTGTTTTACCTTATTTTACATTACAACAAGTAATAAGAGTATATATAACAAAATTAGCTAATACTGATAAATAGTTAACAATAAAAATATCTAAGTATAGGCAAATTATATATACTAAACCGATGTTGAGAATAAATTAATTACCATTAACAGGTACATTGTTTATTCCTTATATTCTTATTTGTGTATATATAAAATTATATCTTATGTGTGAATAAGAAAACAAATTAATATTTAATTCCCCTCCTAATTTAAAATTAATTAGAATTAATTTTACGAGTAATATCACTTATAAATATTTATTTAGGTGTCACATTTTATCTAATTAGAAAGGTAATAAATCTATAAATTATTTAATCAAATTTTAATATATTACCTTAATAATTAAAAAAAATTAATGATATTTTTATTATTTTTTATTTTAAAAGAGTTAAGTAAATTTTAAGATTTAAAATTAAAACCACCAAAAAAATGGTAGAAGATGAACTGGATTAATCGCTCCCTTTGGGTGGGAGAAGAAGCGTGTTCGAGTCGCGCCTACCATAATAAAATGTGAAATTTAATTTTTTTATTTTAATAAATGTAAATATTTTTTTCCTTATTTTTCTTTATTTATAAATAATATTAAAGATATTTATATCTTTATATGGTGTTATGGCAGAGTGGTTATTGCGGGGTACTGTTAATACCTTATTCAGAGGTTCAATTCCTCTTGACACCTAAATAAAATTATCATTCTAAAAACTAATATTTAAACTAAAAGAAGTGAATATAAAAAAATTATATCTTTATAATAATATAACTTTGCAAACATGTTGAAATTTTGGTAAACAATCTCCTCTTAAGCAGGAGTGGAAGTAATTCCTTAAGAGTTCGAGTCTCTTTGTTTGTAATAGATGTTTCAATGATAGTGTTCATATAAAAATTATATAATATATATTATATACTTATTATGCGATATAGTGTAAAGGTCTGCACGACAGTCTCATCAACTGTAAGTTTTGGTTCAAACCCAAAATTCGCACATTTATACTACTATTCTCAATTTATTAGGTCTTTTAGTATAATGGTAGAACATTATCCCTTCACGATAATAGTACCAGTTCGAATCTGGTAAAGACTAAATAAGTAATTATACTTATTATTCTGAATCAATTTATAAATAAGAATGATAAAGATTATCAATAATAATTACATTTAATATATAATCCAAAAAAATAAATAAAATTATACTTTAAAATTTTATCGTGATTAGAGGAATAGTAATCATTTGGAAAGATAAGGCAATTGCTAATTGTTCTGAGGCAACTCTTGGGTGTTCGAATCGCCTCTATTCCGATTTATTACAAATAAAAAGATTATTAAATTTTATATTTCATAAACATTAAACATTAAAAGATAATAATCAATATATTTTTATATATATAATTTAATATTTTATATATATTCTATTTTTAGAAAAATAAGGGCTTAATTAGTTTGTTTTATTTATTAAAACTTAAAAATAGGTAAATTAATTTAAATTTGAATTGGCTATTTTCTACCAATGCTAAAGAAATTGGAACACTTTACTTAATTTTTTCTATATTTGCAGGTATGATAGGTACTGCATTTTCTGTTCTTATTAGAATGGAATTAATGTCTCCAGGAGTACAAATTTTATCAGGAGACCATCAATTATTTAATGTAATTATTAGTGCTCACGCTTTCATAATGATTTTCTTCATGGTTATGCCTGGTCTTGTAGGTGGATTTGGTAATTACTTATTACCTGTTCAATGTGGGGCTCCAGATATGGCTTTCCCCAGATTAAATAATATTAGTTTCTGGTTATTACCTCCTTCATTAATTTTATTATTATTAAGTTCTTTAGTTGAACAAGGAGCAGGAACAGGATGGACAGTATATCCTCCATTATCTTCTATTCAATCACATTCAGGAGGTAGTGTAGATTTAGCTATCTTTAGTTTACACTTAGCTGGGGTATCTTCATTGTTAGGTGCAATAAACTTTATAACTACAGTATTAAATATGAGAACTAATGGTATGAGCTTACATAAATTACCTTTATTTGTATGGGCTATTTTTGTTACTGCTATATTATTATTATTATCATTACCAGTATTAGCTGGAGCTATTACTATGTTATTAACAGATAGAAATTTTAATACAAGTTTCTATGATCCAGCAGGAGGTGGTGATCCAGTTTTATATCAACATCTTTTCTGGTTCTTTGGTCATCCTGAAGTTTATATTTTAATTATACCAGGGTTTGGTATTGTTAGTCATATTGTTTCAACTTTCTCAGGTAAACCAATCTTCGGTTACTTAGGTATGGTTTATGCTATGTTCTCTATCGGTATTTTAGGTTTCTTAGTATGGTCTCATCATATGTTTAGTGTAGGATTAGATGTTGATACTAGAGCTTACTTTACTGCTGCTACTATGGTTATTGCCGTTCCTACAGGTATTAAAATCTTCTCTTGGTTAGCTACTTTATATGGTGGTAGTTTAAGATTTACTACACCTTTAATCTTCACTTTAGGTTTCTTAGCTTTATTCACAATAGGAGGATTAACAGGAGTAGTTTTATCAAATGCTAGTTTAGATATTGCATTACATGATACTTATTACGTAGTTGCTCACTTCCATTATGTATTATCAATGGGTGCAGTATTTGCTTTATTTGCAGGTTTCTATTATTGGGCTCCTAAAATAATAGGTAGAACATATAATGAATTCTTAGGTAAAGTTCACTTCTGGACATTATTTATTGGAGTTAATTTAACTTTCTTCCCTCAACATTTCTTAGGTCTTTCTGGAATGCCTAGAAGAATACCTGATTATCCTGATGCATTTGCAGGATGGAATGCTGTATCTAGTTTTGGTTCTTTAATTTCTGTAGTTGCTACTGTATTATTTGGTTATATTATTTATGATATTTTCGTTAATGGTAAAGAAGTAAATAATAATCCTTGGGCTATCCCTGCTTACTTCACATCATTATCACAATACGATACTGAAGCTGAATCAGCTAATACTTTAGAATGGTCATTAGCTAGTCCAATACCATTCCATGCATTTAATATGTTACCTGTTCAATCTTAATTATTAAATATAATTATATTAATTAAAATTTTAATCTAATATAAAAAGAATATATTTATACCTCTGTAAAAATTTAACATAATACAAAAGATAATGCTTTTTGTGTTTATAATTATTTTATAGACAATTAAGAATATTAATAAATGTTATATTACTAATTACTATAATATATTATATAAAAATCCCCTCCTTAAATAAAATTAATAACCTTAACATTATTATAATATTTGTTATAATATTAAAGTATCATCTTTAATTTTTTATATAAATAATTAGAAATATGTTGATTAAAATGGTATAAATAATATTAAAATTAAAGGTAAATAAGCAAAATATTTCATATAAATAAGAATAAATTAGTTAACTTTATTGTTAATATAAGATTATTTAAAAATAGTTTTAAAATAATAGGAGTTATTATATTACTTTTTAGTAATTTTATTAGAATTTATCTTATTTTGGGTTTTAATACTAAAAGTATAAGTATCTTAATTTTTAATTTTTTCATATAGATTAAGTATTTTATTAAAACTAAGCACACAATTAATAATATTAAAATATTAAAAAAATGTTTTTAAATAACTTAAATAATTTATTTATAAATTCTCCATTAGAACAATTTGAAGTTGTTAGTTTAGCTGGTTATAATTCTCCTTTATTTTTTAATACATCTTTTTCTATTACAAATTCAGCTTTATTTACAGTATTAGTATTATCTCTTATTTTATTTATACATCAAAATAATAATAAAACTAATTTAAACTTTAATAAAAAAATGAAATTAATACCAAATAAAGAAAGTATCTTATTAGAAAGTTTATTTTCAAGTATTAATACTATAGTAAGAGATCAAATAGGTAGAGAAGTTTATTTACCATTTATCTATTCTTTATTCTTATTTATTTTATGTTCTAATTTAGTTGGTAATATACCTTATACATTTACTATAACAACCTCAATAATAGTATCAATAGGTTTATCTTTTACTATATTAATAGGTGTAACTATTTTAGGTTTATCTATTCATAAAATTCACTTTTTCTCATTCTTTATTCCTTCTGGTACACCTTTAGCTTTAGTTCCTTTATTAGTTTTAATTGAATTAATTAGTTATTTAGCTAGAGCTTTCTCATTAGGTATAAGATTATTTGCTAATATGGTAGCTGGTCACACATTATTAAAAATCTTATCTACATTCTTATTTAAAATGTTCTCAGGTGGATTAATAATATTTGTATTAACTTTATTACCATTTACTTTATTCTTAGCTATTACAGGATTAGAATTAGCTGTATCATTTATCCAAGCTTATGTATTCGTTCTTCTAGTATGTTCTTATATTAAAGATGCTATCGAATTACATTAATCTTTAAACTTTATTTATTTCACCCCTCCGAATATATTTATTATAATAAATTTAAAAGAGAGTTTAGAAGTCTAAAACTGGTATTTAAACTTAATTGTGTATTATTAATTACTTAACATTTTTAGTAATAACACATGATAAATTTAGGAAGGTTCAAGGTATAAATTGATAATTATTTAAATTATTAATTTTAATATAAATAAAGTTTTAGTGAAAAATACAAAGAAATTTGGTGGTATTCTAAGAGAAAATATTAAATTAAATTAAAAAAACAAAAATTAAATTTTAATAAAATCTAACACTAAAGTTTGTTAATTTATTAAAAAACTAATTTAATTTTGAAAAATAGAAAACCCTTTATTTAACCTGATATAAACATTAATATTATATATTAGATCGATCAGAAAAATTTATATTAACAAAAACTGTCTTATAGATATTTATTCTAACTCATTTATTACTAATTTATTTTA